>PVKP010009641.1:0-67511 GCA_004027715.1 Plecturocebus donacophilus
CTTTTTTTTTTTTTTCAAATTTGAGACAGTCTCTCTGTTGCCCAGGCTGGAGTGCAGTGATGCGATCTCAGCTCACCGCAACCTCCGTCTCCCAGGTTCAAGCGATTCTCCTGCCTCAGCCTCCAGAGTAGTTGGGATTACAGGTGCGTGCCACCACGCCCAGCTAATTTTTGTATTTTTTTTGTTTGTTTAGTAGAGACGGGGTTTCACCGTGTTGGCCAAGCTGGTCTCGAACTCCTGACCTCAGGTGATCCACCAACCTTGGTCTCCCAAAATGCTGGGATTACAGGCATGAGCCACCACGCCTGGCCTAAATAACTCTTTCAGTGTTAATGAATGATGAAGTCAGGATTCAATTCAACATATATTTTAATTCCAAGATCCATGTTCTTTCCACTGACTCCATAATGCCACTAACTTCGTAAAATTAATCGACAACTCTACTCCTAAACCTTGGAAGTCTTAAAAGAATGCTGGGAGCTCCACCAATATCTAGATCAAAAGTCATCAGTATACCTACAAAATATACACAGATTCTTTTTTTTCCTCCTTTGACGAAAGGCTGTTTTGGAGATATGGGGGATTCTTGCTCTTCTACTAAACATTATACGTCACGATCTGTTCAACCACATGAAATCATAAAATGATCTACATATTTTTAGAAATAATTTTGAATGACAGGATGTCCCTATGGTTCAAATGACATTATACTTGCACTTCAATACAGAGTTGACCGAAATAATTTTTTTTTCCAACTTTCTCACTTGGGGTCATGGTGCTACGTAGGAAAGGTATTAAAATCCCTAAACTCAAGGGAAAAAAATTGTTTTTCTTTGAAATTTACTTCCAGGACGTCAGGATTCATCTGGAAAACGTTAACTTCCTCGGTATGCAGGTTACCGGGGTTATTTTGCCGCGTCCCCTATACCAGTTGTTTCTGGGGCTCCTTCGTGAAACAGACAGGTGCCTGCCACAAATGAGACGGAGAATTCAGGACTGGCGGGTGGGGTCTGCGGCGGCCAAGAGGCACCTGCCAGGTCCTGCAGGCTGGAGGGAGCTCTGGGAGCCGGAATGGGGCGCCTCCCTTCCACGTGCCCGCGGAGCAACGGCCCCGGACTGCAGCAGGGCGCAGGGCCAGCGCTCGCGGCGGGCCCGTGGGGGAGGGCCGGGCAGACTGGACCGGGTAGCCCAGGGATGGGTTCCGCGGCAAAAGATCCCGGGGCGGGACCCGGTTCTCTCCCTCGCTGCTGGTGGCCCCAGGGGCGGAGCCTCGCAGAGCGGAGGCCCGAGGGGCGGGGCTTAAGGCCGCGCGAGGAGGGCGCGGTCTCTGGAAATTGAGGAGCTGGGGTTTAGATTCCGACCGCGGCGGCTCGTCTGGGAGACTGCGGGTGTAAACGCCCTCCAATCTGCCTCCCTACCTGTCGGCGGGAGAAGAGAGCGGTCCCTGGCTGCAGCACACGGGAGCCGCAACGCTGGCACAGCACCGCCTTCCGGTTTCGGCCCTCGGCTGATACTAACTCGCTCAACTGCTCTGCTGGTTCCATCGCCGCTGCAGCCACAGGCGCCTCAGCCACGGCCGCGCAGGCGCTCTTTGCTGGCTCAGTCCTCACTGCGCTGGCGCGGCTTGGCAGAGGCGGGGGCGGGGAGCGGACAGTCATTACTTCTGTGCGCAGGCGCCCGCTTGCCCTCTCTGGAGTCTACTGCGCAGGCGCCTTCATTCATTGCCTAACTGGAGTGGCTAGGTGTCGACACTCTTTGTGACAGGGACACTTCTTGGGACCAGTGACACATCTCCATACCCACCTGGTCACTGTGCTTAATAGTAAGACCTAGACAAATAAATCATTAAGTTGACCTTAGTGTTTAGTTTTCTGAGATCTGAATTTAGTCTCCGGAATGAATAGAGACTTTATTGGGGGCAATGTGAAGGGAATCTGGGTCGGACTTCCCATCGTTTTAGCCACATTAGCTTCTTCTATAGAAAACTGCTTAGAGGGGCAGGTATCTTTTTGGTACTGGAAAAAAGATGCATGGAAGCTTTAATTGCTGGCGTCTTCTAATCATTGTGGCCTTTTACTACGCGGCAAAATGTGTGTCGAAGCGCCTTTAGAAACGTATTAAATCATCACAGTTTCCTTATGGGGTCGGGACTCTTGTGCACAAAATGAGAAAGGTAAAGATCAGAAAGGTTGCAGCACAACTCTAAAGCCACTGCTCTTAACTAGGATTGTCAGGAAAGCAAGATTATTTCAGACAGAACAGTATTGTATATGAACAAGGGTGAAAACAAATTTAGGAATGGTTAGTAGACCGTCGCTGTGGCTGACCCACAAACCTGGGGAGAAGTGATAACAGAGGTAGGTAAGATCAGGAAGGTACAGTGGGCCCAGAGCTCCATGGATCTAATGTCATGCTAAGGAATTTAACATTTATAATATGAACAATGGGAATCTGTGGAATGTTACGCCAGAAATAACTGTTCAATATTTACTGTCTGCTGTATGTTAAGTACTTCTGTGCTTTAGAAAGATAACCTATGACTAAATAGAGAGGCCAGATTGAAGAGAGGAATAGAGGTAAGGATATCAAGTGGTTGTTACCTTAGGGTCTAGCTGAGAAAGGCCCTGAAGCTAGCAGAGGGAATGAAGATAGGGGAATGGACTTGGAACAATTAAAATTGTATAGAACTTAGAAACTAGCTGGATGTCTGTACTGTGATGGGGGTGACACAAAGCAACTGCTGGTTTTCCTAAGTTAGATAACTAAGTAGCTGGTTGCCAGTGGTGGGAGCTTAAAAAAATTAAGATGGTGGCTGAGCGCGGTGGCTCATACCTATAATCCCAGCACTTTGGGAGGCCGAGGAGGGTGGATCACAAGGTCAAGAGATTGAGACCATCCGGGCCAACATAGTGAAACTCCATTTCTACTAAAAATACAAAAAATTAGCCAGGTGTGGTGATGCACACCTGTAGTCCTAGCTGCTTGGGAAGCTGAGGCAGGAGAATCACTTGAACCTGGGAGGCAGAGGTTGCAGTGAGCCAAGATCACACTACTGCACTGCGGTCTGGTGACAGAACGAGACTCGGTCTAAAATAACCCACCAAATTAGGGGTATCTCTGTGTATGTATGTGAGCACATGAAAGTGTGTATGATTGTGAAAAGAGTGAAAAAGGAGCTTTATTTTTTTTAAGACGGGGATTCACCATGTTGGTCAGGCTAGTCTTGAACTCCTGACCTCAGGTGATCCACCCGCCTTGGCCTCCAAAGTGCTTGGATTACAGGCGTGAGCCACCACGCCCGGCCGAAAAAGGAACTATTAAGTTTTACGTGTTGATTTTTCTGTAGAAGATTCAGTGGCTGCAGTGTATGAACTATTTGTGAAATTGGTCTGAAACTAATTTGTCAGCACTGAAGACAGCATAGGAGCCATCAGTCCTTCAGCCTCCCCTGGATCTCTTCTTGAGATAGGAAGAGCCACGTTTTATAGGCTGTGGTTTAATTAGCAGGCGCAATCCATCTGCCAAAGTTAGCAGGCGTCTTTAGGGAAAATAACTTCTTCCTGTGGCTCCTCCTTCCTTTTGCTCTGGAAGCATCAGGACTGTTACAGTTTTGCAGGCCTTCTGCATAGCTGTTAATATCACATGCCATAATTCAAAGCAAATGGAAAAAAGTCCTGGCGTGACTGAAACCCTAAAATTCAAGTAGGTGCTAATTCAAGACATCCCTTTTTTATTCCTTTGGTTTTCAAGTAACTCCAAGCATGAGAGGGGCTAATGAATATGGCGAATCAGGTAAATATTTTACTGATGAGAATCTCCATAGTGTAAAGTGGCTACCTCTTACCTGTGTCTAACAGAGAAACAGCAGAACTAGTTGGCAAACACACAAGATGAAAAGGCTGAAGAGACAGGAGTTACAGCTGATCCCTACATCTTTCCCTCCCAAGTATCTGCTAAAGGCAATGCTGGTTAGCCACAAACTCTCAGCATTTGAGACAGTTGATTTTTAATATTTTCTTAAAAAAATACAAAGGAAATTAACTCTGTAGGTCAATACAATTCAGGGAAAAATGGAATTTCAGAGCAAAGGTTGTTTAGGTTATCACATTCCCACACTCCCAATACCCATAAAACAAGAATTTCACTCCATGACATAGAGGAACATTGAATAATAGCTCAGAAATGTTGATAGCTGAGGTACTGAAACTGACAAAAGGATTTTGGTTGTCCTTGATTATTCTGTCCTGTGATGAATAAAATCTACACTAAAGGACAGATAAAGGAAACTTATAGCAGAAAAAAGACTAAATGTACCAAACACAGCAGTACAAAGCACTCCTTGGCAGAAGTGTACTCCTAAAAGAATGGGGCAGTAATCAGGTAGCTGAACTACTGGGCTACTGTCACTCCCAGCCCATCCCCAAATAAATAGTGTGGAAGTGTAACAGTGTAGTAGTATTTGATTCAACAAAGAAAGGCTTTCACCCCCATTCAAGGCAAACATTGCCATGGCTAGATGAGCCCTGGCAGGGAATAAGACTGTAGAATCACAGGTACTTCTAGTTTATCCCCACTTATACTGAACTCGCAAATCGATGCTATCTTCTCTCATCCCAACATTTGTTCACTGTTATGCTGTCTCCAGTGCTAAAATGTGTAACATTCTACTTTAGAAAGACCTTGGGGAAATAAAAAGATCCTTCAAATGATATACCCTTCTCAATCTTGCAGGTTATGTAGTACTTCAGTGCTGTTCTAGGTTCACTCACATTCCATCACATTCAGTCGATTCACTTATTCTAACTTCAATTCTGATATGCCAACCCTATTCCCCACAAGAAGTGTCAGATGAGTCTCTCTCCCTTGCCCCCAAAGTTTTATGGGGCTCTCCCTTCTGTTTCCCTCTAGAATGGAACTGTGTTGCCTCCAGCTACCTGTAGATTAGAAAAGGTATCTGTTCCTGGAAAAAAAAAGACTTGGATTTTACCAAGCTTACTTAAACTGGTACCCTTCCAATCATCTAGGCTGGATATTGCCCATATCTAGTAGGCTATACTCACCTTCGTTCTCTGCAACATATGAGGCACGACATACATATAGTACACTGAGCATGTAGTAAGTTAGAAATGACAGGAAAGTGCTCCCCATGGCAGTGGGAGAGGCGATCTAATCTCTCACATCCATTCAATCTGCATTCTTTTCCCTGGAGTATCTGTTGGCCACCCTTCTCAGGAACAATAACCAGGACAAGGTGGAATATGTGTCAAATAAGTACAATCATCACTGCATTGGTGCCTGTAATCACCCTGTGCACATAGTGAGAAACAGACATTCTGGAAAGGATTCTTGATTCTCCCACTAACTGTCCACCAGACTGGTCACTAGTTCTGGATGGTGCTCCAATAATGGTCACTTCTCACGGAGAACACACACACCAGCATCACAGCGCTGGGTTCCCATGGATGTCACGACTTCCCAGCTGTCGATGATAGGGTCATAACATTCAATACTACTTAGCAGGGAATTACCATCATATCTGAGTGGGAAAGAAGCAAAAGAAAAAAATTAGCTGCGTGCAGTGGCAAATGCCTGTAATCCCAACTATGAAGGAGGCTGAGGTAAGAGGACTGCATAAGCCCAGGAGGGAATTTGAGACCAGCCTGGGCAAAATGGTAAGATCCTGTCTGTCTCAATTAAATTTAAAGAAAGAAATTAGCCTTCTATTCCTTTCCACACAAGTTCTTCCTTAAGGCTGCCACTGGAGGCCAGCATGGTGACTCACACCTGTAATCCTGGCACTTTGGGAGGCTAAGGTGGGAGGATTGCTTGAGCCCAGGAGTTGGAGACCAGCCTAGGCAACATAAAAAACTAGCCTGGCACAGTGGCATGCACCTGTGGTCCCAGCTACTCTACTCAGACTCCAGCCTGGGTGACAGAGAAAGACTCTGTCTCTAAAAAATAAAAAAAATCTAATTAAAAAAAAATCAAGTTGCTACTGGAGATGTCTACCCCTATCCAAATCTTGTCTCCAGCCAAAAATAAGGATCAGATCACACAGACTCTTGCTCTGGTTACATACTGAGTCTGGAGTCGTTTAAATCCTCACCCTGCAATTGCATAGAGTCTCCCCCGAAGCACTGTGGCCCCTACATAGCATCGTGGAGTGGTCATACTGGTGACAGTTGTCCAGGAATCAGTGCGAATGTTGTATGCTTCAACAGAAGAAAGGTGGGCTGTACCATCAAATCCCCCCACCACATAAATATGGTCATTCAGCAGGGCTACTCCTGCACCTGGGGAAAATGAAGGCATTAGCAAATGAATGGTACTAAGCCTAGAATCTGAGTTATAGAAATAAACTATGGTCACTAATGGCTAGCTGAGTTCTAGAGTAGATGAGAGATATGGACTGGACCTAGACAGGCCTAGAATAATCTAGTCCAGCACAAGTTATTCCATCTATAAACCCTTTGGCTTGGATTTGAAAAGATAAAAGATAAACAGAAATGGTTCTCTTCTTTACTCTCATTAACTCAGAGCCCCACCCATCTCAGAAAAGGAGGAAGTGAAAAAAAGGCAGCAGTAAAGGTAGATGGAGGGAAAGGAACTGTGATTATGGTTCTGAAGCAATTTTTACTCAGAATACGTAAACTAGAACAGCATAGTGTTTTCTCCTTTTCTACATCTCAGTCTGCTCCACTTTAAAAAGCTCTCGTGAAGGTAAGGTGCTACTCTTTTGTTCTTATACATTAGAGACGTCATTTAACAAACATTTATTTAACATGTGCTACACAGACAAAATTGTAGTATTCTAAAACATAGGAAGCAACAAAGACATGAAGGCTTTTGCTGTCAAATTTATAATCTAGTTTTAAGTATAAACTGTCTTTATCCTAATATTTAGAGAAAACAGAGACAAGGAGGAGCAGAATCTCATTTTTACATTCATCTACAGTTTGTCCCATGCATCACTATTATGTATGTAATGGTCTGACAGCACTGCCTATTGTCTCCTCCCTCAGATCTGATCTTACCAGAACGCTTGGTGGCCATTGGTGTAACAGTAGTCCAATGTCCTGTATGAGGGTCGTATTTCTCAACTGAATTTAAGATATTCAAGCCATCATATCCTCCTGGAAGACAGAGACCACTGCAGGATGAGTGGTAAATCCTCATGCCTACTCCTGGTCAGCCTTTCTCTGAGTGCTTCAACTAATTAGTTTTAATTTTCCCACTAGAGTCCCAATAACTCTAACAGAAATCTAATAGTATCCTACTTTCTGCTTAAAAGAAAATGATAATCCCAATTAATGGAAAATATATTGACACAACAGGGTTTTAGTTGAAGGGAAGTCTATGAACTTCATTCTGCTAAAAAGGAACCCTTACCCACAATCTCCTACCCATTGAGTTCTCTCCCATTCCTGCATCGCAGACTCAATACCTAGACAGTAGATCACTCCGCTGGCCACTACGAGTCCGGCACCTTCCCGGGCTGTCTGCATATCTCCCAGCATACTCCACTGGTCAATGTTTGGATCATAGCGCTCCATACTGGTGTGACGCCTGCTTCCATCAAAGCCTCCAGAGACATAGATCATATCTGCTCAGAATAAACAAATTACAGACTATTAGAGAATGAGAGATTTCTAGAACTCTTTCCTCTACAAAATTTTCAAATGTCCTTTAAAAGTCTGAGAGCAAAAACAAAGTATTTTTTAATGATATAAGTCAATTAAGTTTTACAGACAAGAAAGACATCTAAAAAGAATGGGGTAAAATAAAATCCTTAGAAGCATTCAAAAACCACTTGGGAATTTGCAAAAATACAACCAGTGCCAGTTCCCTACCCAGCACATTAGAACTTGATTTGCCAACTTTATAGTCAGTGCTGAAACATCCATGAATATTGAACAGCTTCTATTACACTGATATTTCTGAAAGCAAAAAGATTATTTGTCAGCTGGGCGCAGCGGCTCACATCTGTAATCTCAGCACCTTGGGAGGCCGAGGCGGGTGAGTCACTTGAGCTCAGGAGTTAGAGATCAGCCTGGGCAACATGGCGAAACTCTGTCTCTACTAAAAATACATAAAAGTAGCTGGGCATGATGGTGCACACCTGTAGTGCCAGCTACTCGGGAAGCTGAAGTGGGAGGATCACTTGAGCTCGGGGAGGCTGAGGCTGTAGTGAGCCGTGGTCACGCCACTGCACTCCAGCCTGGACAACAGAGAGAGACCTTGTCTCAAACAATAATAATAATAGTATTTGACCTCATTTTTTTTTCTCCATATTTCATGCTCCTGCCAGAAAACATGAGAGGTTAAAAACCCTGGTCCAGCCACAGTAAGATGGAAATATTGCCCTGCATATCAAGCCTACCTCCCAGGGTGGTGGCTCCAGCAAGACCTCGTCGGACATTCATAGGGGCCACGGAATACCAGACCCCATCCTCATCTGCTGTGTAGTCTAGACATTCCACTGAACTAAGGCGGGAACGGCCATCATAGCCACCAATGACGTAGATCCGGTCATGTAGGGACACTGAGGCCACATAACGTCTCTTACGAGTGATGCTCTATGGATTTGGAGAGAAGAAGTACAGGGCATTTCAGTTAGGCAAGTTTTGGGCCTTACCCTTTGCTATCTTCCCTGTTGTATCTACACACCTCTATGCTTCTTCACCTGTCATCATGAACCCTCCTTGAGTGGTTCATCCTCAAGTGGCTCCCAGATGGCTACCTACTGAACAAAATGCTTGTTGTGGGTCTCTTAAAGATGTAAGCTTTCTGCACATCTGCCTCTTCCCAAGGCTTCCAAAAGGTTTAACAGCTTTCTGTTATCCAGTATCTGACTCCTTTCTTTTCCATAAGGCACTGGGCGAAGAGACTGATATCCTTCCACACAGTGGAAAAGTATTCCCACACTGCTAATCAAAGGGCCAGGATTTATTATAAGAACCTTACAATGTAGGAGGATTGGATTTCCATGTTTTCTCAGAAATTACTATTGTTCATTCAGCACTGAGAGAGACATGCTGAGGGAGACAGATACAAACTTGTTTTTTTTCTGAGTTGGGATCTCACTCTGTCACCCAGGTTGGAGTGCAGTGGCAAAATCACAGCTCACTGCAACCTTGAACTCCTGGGCTCAAGCAATCTTGTACCACAACCTCCCAAGGAGCTAGGACTACAGACATGCACCACCTGGCTAATTATTTTGTTTACTTTTTTGTAGAAACAAAGTCTCACCATATTACCCAGGCTGGTCTTGAACTCCTGGCCTCAAGAGATCCTCCCATCTCAGCCTCCCAAAGTGCTGGGATTACAGGTGTGAGCTACCACGCTTGGTCCAAACTTCTGAGCTCAATTGAACACTAGGTTCAATTCAACACAATTTAACATTGGGTTCAGTTTAACAAGACATGAACAATGAAATGTGCTGGGAATTATAAAGACAGCTTAGAAAAGCACCTAACTAGTGGTGGCCACCTGATTTAACTTGACACAGGGCCACTAACATTTCTAAGGTATAATCTTCTAATCCAAACAGCCAAAAACTATTTACTGAGTACCTACTATGTGCACAAGACTGTTGTAAGAAACATCCTGTTATTAGGCTTTTCTACTCTTACAGCTGGATTAGCTATGATCTGGAGCCAGAGACTAAGGAATTTAAGCTCCCACCCAACAAATGGTTTCACCATTATTTACCGGCAAAAAGCTCCACTCCTGAGTCTTGGGGTCATATTTCTCTACCACGTCGATAGGAGACTGCTGGCTTCCGAAACCCCCAACCACCAAAAGCACTTCATTGGCTCCTGAAGACAAGGTAAAGACAAGACAGGTTAGTTCAGCATCCCTGGATGGATAACTAGTCACAGGGAAGTGTAAACAGAAACAGTTCTAGGATGTCTTGTTTTATGTGGCTGACGGATACAATCTGAAATAGGAGATAATCATAAGGCTGTCGAATGGAGAGTTATTTCTCCTTGAGGCTGTAGCTCTTGAGCCTCTGAAACTTAAATTTCTGGACAACGTTAAAATTCTAGAAGGCAAACTTCAACATGACACTGTACCATTTCAACCCAGTTAGATGACTGGCTGACATAATACTTGAGGTCTTAAGTGCAGGTGAGAGGCTAAAGGCACTCTCTGCACTTCTCAACCTGAAAAACTCAAATTGGGAGGATTTTTTTTTTTAATTTTCTCTTGCTGCAGAGCATTAGAAGGTCTTTTGTTGTTGTAATGTTGTAAGAACTCTCCTAACCTTGTCACAAAAAAAGTTGCATGTTGAAACTTAGGATCCAAGTGATGGACTTAAAATCTTTTTTTTTTCTAAATTGAGAAAGGGTCCTGCTATGTTCAAGCTAATCTCAAATTCCTAGCCTCAAGTGATTCTCCTGCCTCAGTTTCCCAAAGTGCTGGGATTACAGGAATGAGCCACTGCGCCTGGCCTAAAATCTCTTTTCCATGAACATTTACTTCTCCAATTTAGTCAACTATATGATCACATTACCTGCCAATTCATCAAAACTACCATGCAACAAATGACTGGAGATTTAAAGGAAAAGTCTTTTTATCTATTTTCCCAAAGAAGCTATTATGACAGCCTTTATATTATATCCTATCCTTCCCTCTAAGGCCTTACTCTGACAAAATATTGCCTACCTTGGCTCTTCTTATTTTTTTATTTGTTTTTTTTAAGAGATGGGGTCTTACTATATTGCCCAGGCTGGTCTCAAACTCCTGGCCTCAAGCGATATTCTTGCCTTAGCCTCCCAAGTAGCTGGGATTACAGGTATGAGCCACAGCACCCAGCTTGGCTTTTTTCAAAGAGCAAAGTCTCTTTGAGAAAATTCCCTGTGCATGTGCTCCACTAGAACTCATGGAAAGAATAGGTAGCTGGAGCTTTGGAAAATTCAGTCACTAGGAAGCATCTAGGAGACCAAAGTGATCTTATAAATCTTATAAGTAACCTGGACTTGAAAGAGCCAATGCAGTACCTTGAAGCTGACAGGAAGCACAGATAAACCTCTAATGAAGTAATGGATTTGACAACATCAATTACTAGGCTAGAGTCATTCTGTCAAAAGCTAATTCATTACTGTGAGACACTGTGCTTCCTAATGGTGAAGAATAGAATGGACCACACTACCACCTAGTCAGTCTTTTTTCCAAAAAATTGAGCGTAAGTCTTACCAAGCCTCTAGTCCAACCACTAGTTTACAGGCAATACATGGGAGAAAAACATGTTAAATGACACTACAAAGATGCAACAGCAGAGTCCAGAATGTGGGAAATTCTACAGGTCAAACAGCTTGGTTTCTTCAAGAAATAAATTGGCTAGGAAAAACAAAAACACGATAGAAACCTTTTGGGTTAAGAGAGACTGAAAAGAGACATGAAATCAACAGCAATGTGTGGACTTTGTCTGGATCCTGATTTGAACAACATTAAGTACTCAAAAACAACGAAAAATTATGGGAAAAAAAATTACACAAACACGTACTTAAGACAATAAGGAAATGTTGTGTGATTTTAAACAGTGATAATGGCATTCTAGATGTTTAAAAAAAATTTTCCTTATCTTTCAGATATATGTGGAAGTATGACACATAGGGATAGAATTATATCCAGTCTGGAATTTGCTTCAAAATAGCCTGGGCGCCGTGGCTCATGCCTGTAATCCTGGGACTTTGAGAGGCTGAGGTTGATTTATCATTTGAGGTAAGGAGTTCAAGACCAGCCTTGCCAACAGGGCAATATCCTGTCTCTACTAAAAATATAAATTAGCTGCCTGGGCAACAAGGCGAGACTCCACCTCTAAATAAATAAATAAATAAACAAACAAATTAGAAAAATAGGCCACATGTTGATAACTATTAAAATTGTGTGATGGGTATAAGGGATCATTATATTACTATTTTTATGTTTGAGATTTTTCTTAATAAACCATATATACCCACATATAAACCACGCAGCTTTTCTAAGGTTTTGTCTAATATACTTGCCAAATAAAGTGGACCCTCTCCAAAGTGAGCCAGCAAGTAGGTCTCAGGAGTCAGCTCCTTCAAAGATCAAAGCATGCCAGGCACAGTGGCTCACAACTGTAATCCCAGCACTTTGGGAAGCCAGAGCAGGTAGATCAAACTCCTGAGGTCAGGAGTTTGAGACTAGCCTGGCTAACACAGCGAAACCCTGTCTCTACTAAAAATACAAAAATTACCCAGGTGCAGTGGTGCACACCTGTAGTCCCAACTACTCAGGAGGCTGGGGCAGGAGAATTGCTTGAATCCAGGAGGCAGAGGCTGCGGTGAGCCTACACTGCACTGCTGCACTCCAGACTGGCCAACAGAGCAAGACTCCATCTCAAAAAAAAAAGAAATCAAAGCATATGAATGAATAGTTCTTCAGTGATTGAACTAATTTTATTAAAAATTACTTCAATCTGGGAGAAGTTAGGACCACAAGTTGTTTCTTCCTTGGGAGCACAATTCCCCTATTAGTCCCTTTTGTACCCCACCTCTTCTCTTCCTGTCTTGAATAGAGAAGGTAGGTGTGATCCTTCTATCCAAACACATTTCCTTTGTAGAGGAATATGATGCCAGCAGATGATATAAGTATGAATAAAAATTCCCACACCAACCAAGAGGTACTTCTTGTGCTATGCAAATTTTAAAGTTTTCTACTGATTTTTCAGCTCTTACTTCTGTTGCTTTATATAACTCCCTACCTCATCCCCAGAACCAAAACCAAAAAATAAACAAACAAACAAAAAAATGAGGCTGGGCACAGTGGCTCACGACTATAATCCTAGCACTCTGTGAGGCCAAAGTGGGCAGACTGCTTGTGCCCAGTTCAAGGACAGCTGGGCAACACAGTGAGACTCCCATCTCCACAAAAAATAAAAAAAAATTACCAGGTGTGGTGGCAAATGCCTATAGTCCCAGCTACTCCTGAGGCTGACACGGGAGGATCACTTAAGCCTAGGAGGTTAAGGCTGTAGTGAGCCAAGGTTGTGCCACTGCATTCCACCCTAAGCCACAGAGTGAGAATTTGTCTCAAAAAATAAAGAATGCCGGGTGTGGTGGCTCACACCTGTAATCACATTTTGGGAGGCTGAGGCATGGGTGGATCACTTGAGGTCAGGAGTTTGAGGCCGGCCTGGCCAACCCGGTGAAACCCATCTCTACTAAAAGTACAAAAATGAGCCAGGTGTGGTGGCACACACCTATAGTCCCACTCACTCGGGAGGGTACAGCATGAGAATCGCCTGAACCTGGGAGATGCAGGTTGCAGTGAGCAGAGATCGCGCCACTGCACTCCAGCCTAGGTAAGAGAGTAAGACTCTGTCTCAAAAAAATACAAATACAAATAGAAAAATTAGCCAGGTGTGGTAGCATGTGTTTGTAGTCCCAGCTACTCCGGAGGCTGAGGCAGAGGTTGCAGTGAGCCGAGATCATGCCACCATACTCCAGCTTGGGTGACAAAGCAAGATGGTTTCAAAATAAAATAAAATAAAATAAAAACCCCCACTCTATCTTCGTATGATTTCATTCAGGCACCTTTTGAAGGGTGGGAGAAAAGAAGTAGAAAGGGAATAGATTATATTCAAAACCTAGACAACTGGCAACACTTCCTGTTGGCTGAAATTTTTCCGCGTAAACATTCTGGTAACTCTATGTCTACAGCAGAACTTGGTAAGAGGTGTTGGTGTGATTTGCACAGAGCTTTGCTTTGTTTTAAATTATAATGGTACTTTAATAATCACAAGATTTAACACATTAAAAAAAAGATACCACTAATAAATAAGAAAAATGGAATGCTCATCAAAGTTACAACAGACATAATGTTCAGCTGAGAATCACTTCAACAGAGTAAAGCTCTAAATACTTGTTGGAATATGCTGTGCAACTTTCTGTGTGGATTACAGAGGCGGCCCTGATTCTGTGTGGTCAGGGTTATAGTCAGAAGACCAGTTTCAGCAAATTGTGCTTCAGGCTGAATTTTTTTTTGAGACAGGGTCTCAATCTGTCCCCCAGGCTGGAGGGCAGTGGCACAATCACAGCTCACTGCAGCCTCAACCTCATGGGCTCAAGCAATCCTCTTGCGTAGCTAGGACCACAGGTGTCCACCACTATGCCCAGCTCATTTTTGTATTTTTTTGCACAGATGTTTCCCAGGCTGGTCTCAAACTCCTGGCCTCCCAGAGTGGTGGGATTATAGGTGTGAGCCACTGCACTTGGCCCAGCCTAAATTTTGAAGTTGTGGATCGTCTATTAAGGGGTTGAGGATGCCCCTCCTAGAATAAAGTAAACCTGACTTCCTTCTAGAACTTCCAGTGGCCAATATATGTGTTCTTACATTCCTGAAAACAGCAAAATGAAATTTAATAGGTCCTGGTATTCACATCTGATCTATCAGGTTTACTGTGTGACTGACAAGTCTTAATGTTTCTAGGTTTACATGGTATAGGCAGAAGAAAATTTTTAACGTGTTCAAGTAGAATACAGGGAAAATTAGGATCAAATGAGAATTCATTTATTGACTTTAGTATCACTGACCCTCAACTCCTCAGGGAATAGTTAAGCCATCAAAACTAAAATAGCTTTCTATTTAAATGCTTCAGTAACATGTTAAAGTCACTAAAAACTAAATGTACACTTTATTTTCTAAGGGTAACACACAGGAATGAACAATTAGAACAGATTATGAAAAATGCTAATCCCCTAAGTATCTGCATGTCCAGCCCTTGTGTCTACTTAATGTATTCTACCCACCCCACTACAAAAAAAGGTTCAGGTTATATCCCAAAGTGACCTGTTGCTGAATTACTTTCAGATAAGCAAAGTGCTCTGTAGTGTATAAGCTATTCAGGTCTACACATTCTAGGATGATGCACTTCTGTAGTCCTGACTCCAAAATCTGGAAATCTACTCAAGTTCAGACTTCTTTTAAAACCCTTTCAATAAACAGAATTTGTGGGCCCTGGATTCAGACAGTACCATTAAAATACCCCAAGAGGTAAAAACGTCTTCTCATATTTTAAAGTAAAAGTCATGGAAGAATTCTTATGGCTAAAAGCTAAATCTGGATTATGTGTCTGGTATTATTGTATAAACATACTTTTAAGTTCATTTTGCTGGACTTCATTATTCACTTCAGGTTCTGCAGGACTCTTCTGAACTTTTGCCACTGCGAAGTTTATCCCATGGGTTAGTCCAGCTTGGGTAATACTAGTAACCGCGACCATGGAACTGCAAATCTTGGCAAAGGGAGAGACTGCTCTGCTGCTACTACTCTCTGGAGGAGTTACATGAAGCCCTGTCTCAAGTTCAAGCATGCTGGAAGAGGAACTAAGGGTCTTTTGAGATGCAAATGAATGCGCTGGCTCAACTAAAACTGTGGGCCTGTTGCAGAAAGAGTCACATCTAATTGAGACAGTTGAGAAGGTGTCTGTTCTGTTGATTCTGATTGGGTTTCTTCGTTGGATACTTGGTCATTTGATTTCTTTCCTGACTAGTCTGCTGAGACACAGACCTAGTGTCTAATAGGTGGGTCACTTTGTTTTGTGCATCTTGCACAAATCTGTGGCAGTAAATATCCATAGGCTTGGCAAAGCCAGTCAATATGTGTATGTGGAAAAGTTGCAGCAGCAGGACTTTTCTTCAAACGAGACTCCTGGCCTTTTCCAAGCCCACTCCCATGAGCAACAGTAATCTCTGAAGGGGCATGCATGCCACTATCAGTGCTGCTAAGAGACTGGAACCAACTGCCTAATTGAGGCGCAGAAGCAATAATACCACAACTAGGAAGAATGTAATCTATTGGCCCTATACTCTCTAATGAATTAGCTAGCTGCTTGTCTTCATCAGACTTAGAATCTGTAAGGAATCTATAGGGTGGTATGAGTAATTATCTGAAGACATGTCTCCATCAGACTCTGTCTGAACCTTACCCGTCACTCCTGTGTTTTCCATTGTTTCAGACTACTATCTGATTTCCAAAGATTTACTTTTAAGTTGGGTTTTAGAAAGTTAACTTTTGTTTCAGGTTTGGTAAAGTTTCCTAGCTTTCCAAGGTTGCCAACATTTATATTGCAGTTGGTGTGTTTCACTTTTTGATTTAGAGATGAAAATTGGTTCATTAAAAAATTCTTTCCCTGGGCCAAAGACCCTTGGTTTTGAGATCTGATACCAATGATGTCTTCGTGAGTTTTACTGCTCTCCCTCTCAAGTTTCTTCTCGATTATGGGTACTTCCAATCCTATGGCTTGTCTGGTGATCTGTAGCATCTCTGCAATGCACTGAAGGGGATCTTTTCCATCCTCTTTAGGACTGTGCATTACAGTTCTCAGGGTGTGGAAATGGCCACCTGCTTCTTTTTATCTGTATTGCAGTCGCATGCAGAACTTTGGCTTACCAAAAAGAGGGGTTCAGGACCTGCTTCAATTCTTCCAGGTCTTCTAGACTTAGTTGTTGATACTGGTCTACTTTATCAACTTTATTATCACAATGGGCCACATAGTAGGCAGAGTTAGGAAACAGTAACAGCCCATCCACAGCTCTGTGAGCAGCATCAATGAGGGTGCACCCTGAAAATTGTTGCTTGGGCCAAGCCATAAAAACTATGTCATGACGCATTTTAATATGAAATAAATTTGACTACTAATTACAGTGTTACTTTCATCCTTGCTTCCTATTTTGGCATTAATATTTACATCAGCCAAACACAATCCTCAGTCAAAAATATTCTGTCCTTAATGAAAAGCACTTAGCACGTAACAGGTGGTCGGAAAATGTCAACCCTCCCCGACCCCCATTTTTACCGAAGTCTTAGCTGCAGTAAATACTTAATTCCCTCCCCATCCACTATTCCTTTTTTTTTTTTTTTTTTTTTTTTTTTAAAAAAAGAGCACATTTAATACAAACAAGAAAAACAAAAAACCCTTTAGGTATTTCCCCATGCCCCACACTTGCAGCTCTGAAGAAGTGCTTTATTCATTTTTGTTTTCCCACCATTGGGGCAAGCCCTCCTTCCACACTATGAAGCACCACATGAAGCCCAACCACTGTGACAATGGTCTCATAAAAGGTGCTGTCTTCAGGGGACATCAACTTCAGACTTTGGAAAAGAAGTAATTTAAAGGAAAAATATAGCCCCACAGGAACTTTAACCATAGGTGCTGCAAAAAGGAGAACAATCTTGAAAATCATATCCAGAATGCCGTCAGACTTGGGATTGGTGGTGGTAGCAGTGGCAGCCTGCTGTGCGGCAGATGGAGTCTTGTGGGAGTGTGGCATTGTCAGTCATTCTGTCCGTCTGTCTGTCGATGCCTCGAGGCTATCAGACAGCCACCTGAACCCAACCTCACACCTGCAGCGAATGCAGAGAATCTTTTTTTTTTAATTAAAAGACAGGGCCCTCCTCTGTCACCCAGGCACAATCTCGGCTCACTGCAGCATCAACCTCCCAGGCTCAAGCAATCCTCCTACCTCAGCCTCCCAAGTGGCTGGGACTATGGCATGTGCCACCAAATCCAGCTATTTTTAAAAAACACTTTTTCCAGAGTCAAGGTCTCACTATGTTGCTCAGGCTGGTCTCTAACTCCTGAACTCAAGTGATGCTCCTACTTTGGACTCCCAAAGTGCTAGGATTATAGACATGAGCCACAAAAACCAGCCACTCAGGGGTTTTATGGCTCTAAAGGACTGGGAACCTCTGATAACTGATTCCCAAGCTTTTTGCTGTGAAGGACTCTCTTCATTATTTTCCCCTGACAGATCCTGTGTTGACAGATTGTCTACCAAAGTGAGTTTAAGTAATTAACTTCCCCTAACTGTCAACAGAGCTTTTGATAACTATGAGCACCAGTGTTTCACAATGAATGGATATAATTTTAGTCAAATCTTAGCCTGTTCAGCTTTTTCTAGCACAAAAATGATTTTTAGAAAATTTAAAAATTACTCAAGGATAGTATAATCACCATCCCCACTCACATATT
The DNA here is from genome assembly GCA_004027715.1 of Plecturocebus donacophilus. Classification (NCBI taxonomy): domain Eukaryota; kingdom Metazoa; phylum Chordata; class Mammalia; order Primates; family Pitheciidae; genus Plecturocebus; species Plecturocebus donacophilus. The sequence continues at coordinate 18,005 of PVKP010009641.1, forward strand.
ACTTCTCCCTGTTAAAAAGACTTAAAAAGTATTTTCCTTGTGATTATGAAACATATACATTTTTACTGCTAAAAAACTTGGAAAATACAGACAAGTATTACGAAAAAAATTTACTCATAGTTCCACAATACAAAGACACACCAAAATGTAACATAATTTCCTTCCAGCCTCACTTCTACATATTTATAAAACACAAATGGGACATTATATTGTATCTTGATGTTTTTATTTCATTTTCCAAATGCATGAATAACTCTTTTAGTACATGGTTATAATCTTAGGCATTTCAGCGTTCATAATTTTGGGTTATAAACAATCACATAAATAACTGTAATAAATAACCTGAATATAAAACTTTTCCTGATTGTTTTCTTAAAGAAATGGGAAGAATGATGAGTAATGAACATGAATTAGAAAAAAAAAATGGGGGGCCAGGCATGGTGGCTCATACCTGTAACGCTAGCACTTTGGAAGGCGATTGCATGAACCCAGGAGATCAAGACCAGCCTGAGCAGCATGACAAAACCCTGTCTCTACTAAAAATACAAAAAATTAGTCAGGTGTGGTGGTGTACACCTATAGTCCCAAGTCCTAGCTATCTGGGAGGTTGAGGTGGGAGGATCACTTGAGTCCTTCAGGTGGACGCTGTAGTGAGCAAAGATCATGCCACTGCACTATAGTGACAGAGTAAGACCTTGTATCAAAACAAACAAACTAACTAACTAGATGAGCATGGTGGCACACACCTGTAGTCCCAGCTACTAAGGAGGCTGAGGTAGGTGGGAGGATTGCTTGAGCCCAGCAAATGGAGCTGCAGTTGCAGAGAGCCAAGATCATGCCACTACACTCAAGCCTGGGAGGCAGAGTGAGACTGCCTCAAAAAAAATTATTTGGATATATAAGGTGACTTTTTGAAGCTGTTACTCCCACCAACATCATAAAGGTGCCAACTCATTCTACTTTCTGAGGCACTGGATATTGTTTTTAAATCTCTGACACTCTACTAGGCAAAACATTATATTTTAATTATTATTTTATTACTAATAAGACCTTATTATTAATTAGGTTGAACTCCCTCTCTTATATTTAGTAACCAGCTTTACTTGCCCTTCTGTGAACTGTACACTCCAATCATTATTGTTTCTCTCATGTATTCTTGTTTTTTTTTTTTGTCTTTTTAGAAACAAGGTCTTGCTCTGTTGCCCAGGCTGGAGTGCAGTGGTTCAATCATTGCTCACTGTAGCCTCAGCCTCGACCTCCTGAGCTCAAGCATCCTCCCACCCTCCCATTTGAGCCTCCTGAGTACTTGCAACCACTCATTTCTTTTGTTTGTGTGTGTGTGTGTGTGTGTGTGTGTGTGTGTGTGTGTGTGTGTGTGTGATGGAGTCTGACTCTGTGACCCAGGCTAGAGTGCAGTGGTGTGATCTCAGCTCACTGCAACCTCCGCCTCTTGGATTCAAATGATTCTCCTGCCTTAACCTCCCCAGTAGCTAGGATTACAGGCATGAGTCACCACCTCCGGCTAATTTTTGTATTTTTAGTAGAGACAGGATTTCACCATGTTGGCCAGGTGGTTAATTCTTGGGCTCAAAAGATCTGCCCACTTCAGCCTCTCCACTGCTCTTGCCCCTGTCTCATGCATTCTTATGAGCACTTTACACACAAATGATTTTAACCCTTTATTTTATTTTACTTTATTTTTGAGATGGAGTTTCGCTCTTGTTGCCCAGGCTGGAGTGCAATGGTGCCATCTTGGCTCACTGCAAACTCTGCCTCCTGGGTTCAAGCGATTTTCCTGCCTCAGCCTCCTAAGTAGCTGGGATTACAGGCATGTGCCACCACACCCGATTAATTTTGTATTTTTCGTAGAGATGGGGTTTCTTCTCCATGTTGGTCAGGCTGGTCTCAAACTCCCAACCTCAGGTGATCTACCCTCCTTGACTCCCAAAGTGCTGGGATTACAGGCACGAGACACTGCACTGGGCCAACGCTTTAACCCTTTAAAGTGTTGTTCCAAACCTATGTTCCTAATTTGCCATAAGTTTATATGTGATTTTTTATTTAGTCAAATATATTGACTTTATCCTTTGTGATTTCTTCCACTATTTTGTGCCTAAAAAGTCTTTCTCCCCCAGAAGAATTCATAAGGTTTTAATGTCTTTGAACCCTAAGTTGGGGACCAATACTGAAACAATCTGACTCATCTAAAAAAGAGCTAGTGAAAAGGTCAACCAGAAGAAGCCTGTTTGTTTTCTGCCAATGATGGAGTACTTGTTAAGTGAGATTTTTATCTTTTTAATGAGAAAAGCTTGGACATCTAACGAGAAAAAGCACATTTCTAAAACTGAAGTACCTGGCAGTGGCATGCTCATTACTTTTAGCTGGAGGGGAAGGGGAGTGTGTGTGCTGTGAAACACTATTAGAGAAATAGAGCAAATGCAGGACTGCTAAAATAATAGGGTTCAGAGACTTACATTTCCATTTGCATTGATCTTTAGTTAAAAAATGGAGACAGCCACAAATTAGAAAAGTAATTTCCATTACACCTTCTTTAAGACAGTAATGGGTAAGGTTAATAACTAAAAATCCCTTATTTGGCAGGCTATTTTAACTTGGCTGTCAATTTAATTTCCTTTTGCTGTATGCAGAAGAGTCATTATTCTGGTAGCTGGTTTAGCAGCCAATATGCATAGAGATGGGTAGAAGACATGATGGAAGAACAATCTACCTTCTAAGGCACTGACAAGGCAATGCTAAGAATCTAATTGGAAATTGCTTCAGCATTTCCCTTCTAGAACTTCTAAAAAATAACCCTAAAACTATGAAGGTATATAGATTCATAGTTTAATCCCTCAAGGTCAGGGCAATAAGCAAGTTCTCTAACCAAACAGGAGCCCCTTCTGTTGCCTGTTCAGAGATATGCAGGAAATGTACCTCCAAAGATTCTTCTAGGTTTACTGATTCATTAGTTTTTAGTTCAAAAACTAAAAAACTTATTATTTTGTTTAATAAGCAAGTAATGAGTGTTATCACGCAAAACAAACAAAAAAACATTTTTCTGTGTTGGAAAGTACTTTAATGACTGAATGTTAACTCTCTTGATATAGAGATAAAGAACTGTAACCCAGAGAAATTAAAGGACTTGTCCAAACAGCAAGCTACTAGAGTCAGTGACGGAAATGGAAGTAAAAATCAAAGTAAGCAAAATGTCTTATCTCCTTGTGCCAGGTTCTTTCCACTACGTCACTGACTCTCATGGTATAGGTTGAGTAACCCTTATTTAAAATGTTTAGGATAAGAAGTGCTTCAGATTTTAGACATTTTTGTAATATCTGCATTACTTATTTGCATAACTATTTGAGCATCCCTAATTCAGAAACCCCAAATCCAAAATGCTCCAGTGAGTATTTCCTTTGAGCATTACGTTGGCACTCAAAGTTTTAGATTTTGGAGTATTTTGAGTTTCAGACTTTCAGATTAGGGATATCCAACCTGATTTTTTTAAATAATGATAATATTTTAAAAAACAAAAGTGACGGCCAGGTACAATGGCTCATGCCTGTAATCCTAGAACTTTGGGAGGCCGAGGTGGAAAGATCACCTGAGGTCAGGAGTTCAAGACCACCCTGTCCAACATGGTGAAACCGTGTCTCTACTAAAAAATATAAAAAATTAGCCAGGTGTGGTGGCACGCACCTGTAATCCCAGCTACTTGGGAGGCTGCAGTGGGCAGATCACCTGAGGTCAGGAGGCCCAGGTTGCAGTGAGCCAAGTTTGTTATTACCAAACTTATGGTAATAACACAGAGGTATATAAACAAGATTTTAACAGTATTTCCTTGTAATCCCGCCCCTGTTGGGTAATCTTGTTAAAAGTCTGGTGTGGGCCAGGCACAGTGGTTCCTAGAACTATGGGAGGCTGAGGCAGGCCGACTGCTTGAGCCCAGGAGTTCGAGACCACCTTGGGCAACATGGCAAAATCCTGTCTCTACAACAAATACACAAATTAGCCAGGTATGGTAGCAGGCACCTGTAGTCCCAGCTACTGAACAGGCTCAGATGGGAGGACCCACTTAAGCCTAGCAGGGGTGAAGGTTGCAGTTAGCTGAAATCCAGCCTGGGTGAGTGAGAGACCCTGTCTCAAAAAATAAATAAATAAAAAATAAAAATGTAGTGTGAATCTTTGTATACCTTTGTTTTAGGCTTGTACAAACACCATACACATAACAGGAATTTTTGCCTGTGCTTTTTAATTGAGAAAGCTTTTCTCTTAGTATGCCCAGTCTGTTTACCCAGCTAAGAATATGTAACTCAATGCCTTTAATAGCGCCATAATATTCCACAGTAAAACTGTACTATAATTCAGTCAACTATTCATTCCCCTTGAGATAGAATTCAGGTTGTATCCCTCTCTTTCTGGCAATACTAACAATTTATAGTAAATCCAATATTCTTACAAATATATCCTTTTAAACTGCCTTTTATTTCTATAGCATACATTTCCAGAAATAGGACAGAAGGCATATGAACATTTTAAGCTTTAAAGTTATCTTAATATTCACTTCTAGATCTGTTAATGAAGCACATGTTTAAATGTTTATCAGTCCCTTATATTTCCTCCTGTATGTGTTACCTGTCATCTCCTGTCATTGTATGTCAATCTCCTATTGGGCTATTATTTTTATCTTATTGGTTCATATGAGTTCTTTTTATATTAGAAATATAACCTTTTATCATACATGTTGAACATATTTTTTCTAGTCCATGTCTTTAACTTTCTGTCTTTTGTCATCAATTAAAACAAATTTAATGCAGTCAAGTAACCTTGAAGGATTCTGAGTTTTTCTGTTGGTTAAAAAGGTTACTACCCTGGGAGGAAAGGGAGAATTAGGAGTTACTGTTTAATGGCTACAGAGTTTCAGTCTTGTTAAGACAAAGAGTTACAGAAATTGACTGTATAACAATGTAAGTGTATTTGACATTATTCAACTGTACACATAAAAATGATTAAGATGGTACATTTTATTTAAGTGTGTGTGTGTGTGTGTGTATGTGTGTGTGTGTGTGTGTGTGTGTGTATTTGTTTATTTTTGAGATGGAGTCTCACTCTGTTGCCCAGGTAGGGGTGCAATGGTGCAATCTCGGCTCACTACAACCTCCACCTCCTAGGTTCAAGCAATTCTCCTGCCTCACCCTCCTGAGCACCTGGGATTACAGGTGTGAGCCATACCAGGCTAATTTTTATATTTTCAGTAGAGATGGGATTCTCTCCATGTTGGCCAGGCTGGTCTCAAACTCCTGACCTGAAGTGATCTGCCCACCTCTGCTTCCCAAAGTGCTGAGATTACAGGCGTGAGCCACCACGCCCAGCCTATTACATGTATTTTATAAAAAAAGAAAAAGATTTCCATCCAGAAGGTATGCAAATATTTTTCTACAATTTCTTTTAATCTTCTCATAGTTTTTCAAACATTTAGTGCTTCCATCTATCTTGTTCTGATATGTATCTTCGTATAAAGTATATAAATACAGATCACATTTTATCATCCTGCAGTAATAGAAAATACCATTTACAATGCCCTATCTAAAAGTTCTCTCTTTAAAAAAAATGGTAAGATTTTCTCTCTCTTTGAATGGTAAGATTACGGATGATTTTAATTTATTTTTTGCTTCTCTGCATTTCCAAAAGTTCTACACTGACCATATAGTACTTATGCCATTAAAAAATATAGGGGAGGCAGCCACGTATAGTGGCTCATGGTTGTAATTCCAACACTTTGGGAGGCCGAGGTGGGTGGATCACTTGCAGCCAGGAGTTTGAGACCAGCCTGGTCAACATGGAGATACCCCGTCTCTACTAAAAATACAAAAATTAGCTGGGGATGGTGGCAGTCGCCTATTGTCCCAGCTATTTGGCAGGCTGAGGTCATGAATTGCTTGAACCTGGGATGCGGAGGTTGCAGTGAGCTGAGATTATGCCACTGCACTCCAGCCTGGGTGACAGACCAAGACTCTGTCTCAAAAAAACAAACAAACAAAGTAACAGCTGGGCACAGTGGCACACGTCTGTAATCCCAGCACTTTGAGAGGCCAAGGCAGGCAGATCATAAGGTCAGGAGTTCGAGACTAGCCTGACCAACATGGTGAAACCCTGTCTCTACTAAAAATACAAAAATTAGCTGGGTGTGGCAGAGCGTGCCTGTAATCCCAGCTACTCAGGAGTCTGAGGCAGGAGAATCACTTGAACGTGGGAGGCAAAGGTGGCAGTGAGCCAAGATCGCACCGCTGTACTCCAACCTGGGAGACAGAGCGAGATTCCATCTCAAAAATAATAATTAATTAATTTTAAAAATTAATATATATGGGAGGCCTGTAATCTCAGCACTTTGGGAGGCAGAGGCAGGTAAATTGCTCAGATGCAGGAGTTCAAGACCCAGCCTGAGCAACAAAGACTCTGTCTCTATAAAAAAATACAGAAATTAGCCAGGCATGGTGGCACATGCCTGTAGTCCCAACTACTTGGGAAGCTGAGGTGGGAAGACTGCTTGAATCTGGGAGGCCAAGGCTGCAATGAACCAAGATCGTGCCACTGCACTCCAGCCTGGGCAACATAGTGAGACCCCATCCCATTTCTATTAAAAAAAATTAAATATAGGGGATAAATCACCATTCTACCTAAACCCATCAGTGAGTGAGCAGCTTAATTACCAATTAACACCTCAGTATGCATGATGAGTCCTCAGTCAGATGAAAGGAAATAAAACAAAATACCACCCCATACATATAGAGTAATTTGTAACTCATAAAATGCTTTTATACGTTATATACTTAGGCTCTTGGGACAGTGAAGCAAAGAGAATAGGATACGGAAAGTATGATAATATCTGAAAACTTACTATGTTCCAGTTATAGTGTTAGGTATCCTATATACATCTCATTTAATCCTCCCCCAAACCCACTGAGATAAGACACTCTCATCTTAGTGGTAGATGTATAGGCTCAGATAAATTGATACCTTGCCCAACCAGCCATTGCTGGGCCTTGGATCTGAACCTAGGTCTATTTGCTAAGATAACAGCTAATACACATAGTTACTATGTGCCAACAACTGTTTTAAGGCTTTACATAAATAACTTCACTTACTCTTCATAACAATGTTACAGGCAGGTCCCATGATGATTCCATTTACAGATGAGGCAATTGAAGCACACAGAGGTTAAGGTTCCTGCCCAAGTTAATACACCTAGTATAAGGTAAACTGGTATGTGCCACAGTCACTGCCAAAACCCATGTACTTTCTACCATACTGGGCTCCTTTTCTTCCTCTTTTCATTCCGGAATGGAAACCATATAAAGGGAAGTGAAGAGGTAGGTAGGAGCATATACTATTTACATGCCACTATGTGGCACCAAAATTATCTCTAATTCACAGACTCTACATAATATTGACAAAAAATTGTAACATATTCAGTAATGCTTGACAATGTATAAAGTGCTTTTATAATTTCCAAATAGTTACGTGAAGTAGATAGAGAACATATCTTTGGTTTATAGGAAAGAAAGCTTAGAGTGTTAAAGTGACTTGTCTCAGATGACAGAATAAAAAGATCTGAATTAGAAAAGAAAGCTTAGAGTGGTAAAGTGACCTGTCTGAGATGACAGCATAAAAGATCTGAAACAAGGTCTTTGTACTTCTTATAGAGTGTTATTTTCAACTACGTTGCCACCTGCAAGAAATAGTTGAAAAGCATCCCCTTATTTTGCCAAGATACCAGCTTACCTAGGCGAGCCCTTGTCCTGGGTCCCTGCATTTGACTCCGAAGTTCAGGCCTCAGATGAAACTTCTTTGCTTCATCAACCAGATCCCTACACTGTAAACTACAGCGGATGAAAGGCTGAAATACAGTAGACAGTAGAGTGAGGCACAGGGGATACCTGTAATACTGTAAGAGTACAATGGGCACATGCAAATTATTGACTTCTGACCACAGAAAACCAGTTTCCAAAGCCCTATGATTCCAGGAGTACTGCCAGTAGTAACTATGCTCTGGGTTTCCAGAAATGATTTTTTTTTTTTTTTTAATTTCTAATTCAGCTGGGAGTTCGGCTACCATCTCATGTCTCTTCACATTCCAAGGTTCTTTTCCTTGCTCTAGATCCAGAAATGATTTTTAAAAGTTATTTAAAAAACAGATAATATACTAGATGGATCAAAAATCAAATGATATAAAAAGGTATGTTGAGCAGTATTTTCCATCTCTCTCAGAGCTTACGTGTAACTATTTTTACATAGTTTGTATGTCCTTCCAGGGATTATGCAAATACGGTTCATAATAACTAACGAGAAAAATAGTAAGGGAAAAACCAAAAAGATTCTGTTATTTTCTGGGTGACAGGAAGAAGTATATTTTGTCTGAAATATCTCCCCCAAGGTTCATAGTACTGTTGTAATCACCATGTCTATTTCTGATAGCTTTGTATTGGACATCTTTCATTTGCCTCCCAACTCACTCTGTACCCTTTTCCACTCTGCCCTCTGGCTCAGAAGACTGGCCCATATGAACTGTGTCAATAGGGCTTCCTATGCCTTCTAGCTTCTGGTTGGGATAGCCCAACCAAAGCTGAAGATTTCTCTCAAGCAATGATTCTTTTCCTTTAAGGTTCTAGTAACCACTCCTCAACCTTGTCCCTCCAGGCTTAGGGGTTGTTAATAGCTTATGTGTCTTAAATCCAGGTTATTTCACTGTCTTTTGTTGTTTCTCTAAACTTGTACCTTTGTAAACAGCTTCTTTATAACAAAAATTCTTCTCAAATTGTCCTATTTTGAGCATACTATCTGTTTCCTGTTGGGACTCTAAAGGACACAGCTCTAATTACATAGCACCTCTATTAACCCGACACAAGAAGTTTTCAGTTGAACTGGAAAGGAAAACAAACAATAAACTGTAGTAAACACGTACAAGACATGATTTTAAAAACTTTCACATAGTTACTTAACTCAATGCTAACAATAACGTATGAGGAGGATACTATTATCATCTCTGTCTTACAGATAAGAAAGCTAAGACACAAATATATTAAGACATCTGCTAAAAGTTCACAGAGTAAGTGGTGAATTTGGGATTTCAGGCCCGAGTCTGGTTCCAGTGTCTGTGCTCCTAACCACAATGTAAAGAACTAAACACAAGGGATATGTGAGTGGGTTGTAAGAAAGACAGAAACCACAAATAGGAGAAAAAGAGTTTGAGATGTGTCACTAACCATCTTGCAACTTTTCTAATGTGAACAACTGAAAACTGTTTGTAGTTAACTCACTAAGAGATCTAGGGCTGGGCCAGCAAGAGGAACTCTTTTACTGGCCTGGGCCTTACCTACATGCTATAAATCAGTGCTCCCTCAAAGTATGATCCAGGCAACATAGGTGGTATATATGGTAAAAATTATGAAAAAGTATCACAAAGAACTTAAGTTGGAAAAACACTTCTATAAATAAACTCAACATGATATGACTAAAGTTGACACTAAAATGCATCAAACTCCTTTCATACTGGTTTCACCAGAAGTCAAAAACGAAGAGGTTTGCTAAGTGTGGCATGAGGGTAATTTGGACAATTTATGTCTAATGGAGAAGGAGACAAAGTTTATTATCAGATGTTGATACAAAACACTTACGGGCATATAAAACAAAAGCAAAACACAAAACTGGACCACAGATTTTCATTTCTGTCAAGAGCCTGACTTGCCAGGAAATTCACTTTTCTTAGAAATATGCCTGGGGACTACCCAGCACCACTCTCACTGGCATTCCTAGAGAGGCAAACCAGGAGACGCTGTGCCTACATTAAAATCATCAATTTTGAATATATAACACTAAGGTAAGAGTTTGTCATGGTTTTGGATTCTGAGAGTGTTGCATTACTTACCTCGGCATCTATTACATCTGTGATATACCTGGGGGTTAGCAGGGGCATCCGCACATACTGTAGCAGGTTAGGCAAGGATTCTTCCCGCTCTTTCTTGGCATGCTTCACCCAGTTGATCACAGCCTCAAAGACCGGCTCTTCAGAATCCACCTATAAATGTGTAATTACACACCGTGGATCTACTTTTCCAATTAGCTCACCATCTCAAATAGTAACCACATTCACTTTCTCCTTCCTGCTTCCCATTGCCTACCACCATCGTTTCCCATCTTCCAGAAATAGCTAGGCTCTTGGGAAAATAACTTTTTTCAGACACAGCTAACAGATCAGGAAAAGAATTACAGTCAATTTAGGTTAAAAAAAAAAATCTAAAATAGATAGTACCTAATAAACCACCAGTCACATATTGGCCTTCATTTCAGAATTTTTCCCATTCCTGAATTGCTTCTGGTCATCTCTGTAACTTTAGGGAAGGCAGGTGGGAGAACCTGTTGCCTTATTCAAAATCAGCTCTTGAAATAATTTTTGGTCTTAATTGTTATCTAATGATCTCCAGGCTCACCCCTCAAATTGTCTACCCAAGCCTCTGAAGCAGGAGCTTCTCTAACATCACTAGGTTGCAGTTTTCAAAAGCATTATCAATTAGTCTTCCAGCAACTACTATATATTAGGCACTGTGCTATTTGAAAAGATATATTTAATTAATCATTTGGGGAACTTAGGTCTAAGCTTACATATGACCAATTAGATAATGTGAGAGACACTTTAAAAAAACCTACATCACTGGAAAGACCTAGGTATATAATAACACCTGGGACTTCCCAAAGACACACACCTGAGTACAGGTTCTGTGTCCCTTCTATCAGTTCCTAGAGAGTACATATTCTGGGAAATACTTTCAGAATGTCACTGTGACTAGGTAAAAAAAACCACCCTGTAAACTTTTCCCAAGAAGTGTGATACTCTAAAAACGCAGAAAATGTTTCACAAAGTTCATTCATTTGAGGGCTTTACTGAACCCCTCTCTTAAGTGCCAGACACTGCCGTGGAAACTGATTATACAATGGTGAAGAAATCAGATATGATCCTTGCTCTTAAGTGGGGAGTCAAACTGTTACATCAGAAAAATGAACAATCTATTATTGCATATGACATAGGAAATATACTGGGGTTTGACAGAGAACTACATAGGCTTTCCTAATTTAGATTAGTAAGTCAGGGAAGGCCTCCCTGAAGAAGTAACAAATTGAAATCTGATGGTTGAGTAGCAGTTAGCCAGGAGAGTAAGACAGTACTGCAAGGCAGACAGAAGAGCACAAGCAAAAGCACTAGAAATGCATTCTCCAGTACACTACCCATGTGTGGCTACTGACATTCACCTTAATTCAAATTCAATCAATAACCAGCTTCTCAGTTGCACGAGCCATATTTCAAATGCCCAACAGCAAAACAGGGCTAGTGGGAGCAAACTAGGCAGTACAGATAGAGAGTACTTCCATCTTCACAGAATGTTCTATTGAACAGCTCTGTCCTACAGCAAAAAAGAACTTGCAGCTTGAAGAAATGATAGAGACTAGTGTAGTAGAGTGAATGAGGGTGATAGAGGAGTAAAAGATGAAGCTGGAGAGTTAAGCAAGGGCCAGATACAGAGAGCACTGGAATACTGGATTTGATAAGACGAAGCATTAGCAACTGGGAGTCAGACGCCTTGTTCCTATTTCTGGCTGGAATATGGAAGAGAAAAAAATGTGTCACTTGCTTGCTTTCCAGAAAAAAGGTAAAGGGCAGTCTTGACACACACTTAAACTATACATAAGAATTCTCAAGCTGTTTTTCATTTCAGCTTCTAAATAAGGTTAATTATTTGTTCTCTCTGCTCCACCCAGTTTTATTCCAAGGCCTGTATAGTTCCAAAATAAATGACTTCTGTGATTGTTTCCTGATCTGGACATTTAGAAACAAACTGAAAACATGACCAGCTCATAGGTGAGTGATTAAGAAAATCACTCTGGAGCCAGTCTACTTGAATCTGAATCCTGGCTCTACCATTTACTAGTTGTGGCTCTACCACTTACTAATTGTGGTATGATGGTTAAACTCCAATCTTCACTTTCCTCCTATGAAAAATGAAGATGTGATAATTAAATAAGATAAAAATACCAGGAACAGTGCCATAATAGAAGTTTCAGTGGACAGGGATTTTTGTTTTGTTCATAATTTGATCTCCAGCACCTGAACTGTTCTGAGCACACAGTTAGTGTTCAACAGGTATTTAGTAAGTGAACCAACGGTAAATGCTGAGTAAGTATTATCTATTATGTATATGTAGTGAACTGCAAATCTGAAGTGCTCATTCTATTCACTGTATTTTCCAATATGTGGACAAATCAAGAAAAATCAAGATATTCTAGTGAACTGCCAGTTTCCAAGTCTGATGAATACATCTTTTGGCTATGCCTGCCATTTTGGCACAAGGATACAATGTCCCACACTAAGAGGATGAGAACTAAGATTTTAGCAAATTCTTGTCTCAACAGCATTTACAATAGCAGCTTCTCTGGGCTGATACAGAGCAGCATGTCAGACTGGAAAATAATTCCTCTACAGTTGGAACCAATGTCGCCAATAACAGCCACTAGGGAAAGGTATAAAGAAACACTTGGCCAAAATTTGATATGAAATATACTTAAGGTCAGGAGCGGTGGCTCACGCCTGTAATCCCAGCACTTTGGGAGGCCGAGGTGGGTGGATCACCTGATGTCAGGAGTTTCAGACCAGCCTGGCCACAATTGTGAAACTCTGCCTCTACTGAAAATACAAATATTAGCTGGCATAGTGGTGCATGCTTGTAGTCCCAGCTACCTGGGAGGCTAAGGCAGAAGAGCTTGAACCCAGGAGGCGAAGGTTACAGTGAGCTGAGATCATGCCACTGCACTCCAGCCTGGAAGAAGTATACTTAAGATCTGTTATTCTATTACACAAATATCCTAGCCTGGAAGAAGTATACTTAAGATCTGTTATTATATTACACAAATATCCTAGTTTTAACAAAATAAATTAGGAGGGAGTAATCATTTAGTTTACGGAAGTATATTTTAGGCTTTCTTTAAATGGTATTGCCTGAGGCTGCTATTGCTTGAGCCCAAGAGTTTGAGACCAGCCTGGGAAATATAGTGAAACCGCATCTCAACAACAAATGTTAAAAATTAGTGGTGGTGTGCAGTTCCAGCTACACAGGAGGATGAAGTGGGAGAGTTGGTTGAGCTCAGACATACAGGCTGCAGTGAGCCATAACTGCACCACGGCACTCCAGCCCGGGTGACAGAGTAAGACCATCGCAAAAAAAATAAATAAATAAAAGAATTGGGCCACTGGAGATCAATACTACGGGCTTCAAAGACATCTAATAACTAAATTTGGATTTCTCACTCCAATTCTTAGCCTAACTACAGATCTATATGCAATAAAAACTCTGCTACTGGTACTCTGATTTAGAATTGACTTAAGATTCTTCTGTATAGGTTAAGTCACTGAATGCCTGCCTGGTACAGGTAGTATGCCACTGGTAGGTGAAGTATTATTCCTTTTTCTTCCCCCACAAGAGACAGGCTCTTGCTCTGCTGACCAGGCTAGAGTGCAGTGGTGTAATCATGGCTCATGGCAGCCTCAAACTCCTGGGCTCAAGAGATCCCCCGACCTCAGCCTTCCAAGTAGCTGGGACCACAGGTGCTCACCACCATGCCAGGCTAATTTTATTTTTTTGTAAAGACAGGGTTTTGCCATGTTGCCCAGGCTGGTCTCAAACTCCTGGGCTCAAGCAGGTCTCCTGCCTCAGCCTCCCAAAATACTGGGATTACAGGCATAAGCCACTGCACCTGGCCTACTATTCCTTTAACATCCAGTTCATGTGTCCCTTCCTTCCATCCCCTGTACCCTCACAAGAAAGTTTTGATTTGGCTCCTGCTTATGTAGATCCTCACTTTCAAACTTTTATCTCTTCATTTTTGATCCACTCCTGGGTTTATTCTTCTTTCTTCTATGTAATGTCCTTACTTTGTATAGGCTCATTATTCTCATTATCCTCTCAACATTTTTTTTTTTTGTCTATATGGCTGTCTCTACTAGCATACTGTGAATTTTCTGAAAGCAAGAACTTTATTTACCCATTTGGGGATCTGTAGCACCTGGCATAGTATTGCTGCATAGTAGATATTCTCAATAAATGTTTGTGAAATGAGTGAATGCATAGTAAAGACGTGTTCTACAGATACCTACTTTACTTCCAATTTCAGCTTATTCTATACTGTTTAATAGTGATTTTTACCCATTGGGATCATATATCTAACTGAAGAAAGTGGCAAACTCCCTCTCCATAAAAATACAAATAAATTTGGTACAGGAGGGGTTAATGAAATCTTTGAGCCAATATGGACACTTGATTATGAAGCCCTGATAAGTAACTGCATCCTACTTTGCCAGTTTTGTAATTGCCCAATCTTGAAGAAACCATAACACAAAGACAAATCTGTACCTGAATTTCATCGCACTTGATTAGCTTTTCCACCTCTCCTTGACTCAGAAGAATGAACTCTTCATGCTGTACCACTTCAGGAAAATGCTTCTGGCTAAAAACCTCAGCTGCTTGCATCAGGTCAACACAATTGTGAGTTTCGGCAAAATCCCTAATACCCAGGCAATTAGAAGGGTCCAACTGACTTTCTAAGAACTCACAGCAGGCTTGTTTCACACCTAGGACAGACACAGGCAGCAAACACTTTAGAATAGTTGGACAGGTGTGATCTAGTCTATATTCTTATATCTTGACATCTTCTCTACATGTTATCAGATGAACCCTAAGAAACAGATTAGAAATTCTATGCTTAAGGAACTTAAACTCTTTCTGACTTATGTGCTGTGTCACTTTCAGCAAGACCTTTACACCTGTCTCTGCTTATTTTTTAAAATCAGTATTGCAAGATGAATCGCATCCAGAGACACTGGCACAATTCAACAAAAATGCCTATAAAACTCTTGGGAATCAAACTATAAAACCAATTACTAATTCAGCATAATGTACCTATTTTCTACTCTACACAAAAACCTACCAAAAGACTCAAGTGAAAGAAAAGCAGAAAACAGTAATAACAAATCTCATATTTACCTAATTGAAAAGTTAAGAGTATTTTAATTTTACGGCTATGCACTAATGCAAAAGCTTCACACTATTTAAATCATGTATTAAAAACTAAAAATGTGTCAATTATGTACATATAAAAATTGAGAACAATGAAAACATAACTGAATGTTAAAAAAGAAAAACTGGGGACCAGGAATGGCAGCTCATGCCTATAAACCCAGCATTCTGGGAGGCAAGGTGGGAGGATCACTTAAGCCCACGAGCTTGAGACCAGCCTGAGCAACACGGAGAGAACTCATCCCCACAACTTTTTTTTTTTTTAATTAGCTGGGTGTGGTGGCATGCACCTGTGGTCCCAGCTACTCAGGAGGCTGAGGTGGGAGAATTGCTTGAGCCCAAGAATTCAAGGCTACAGTGAGCTGTGATTGCACCACTGTGCTCTAATCTGGGTGACAGAGCGAGACCCTGTCACAAAAACAAAACAAAAAACCCAAAAAACATGGGAACTGTAAGGGAAAACAAACCACCTGTAATCTTGTGAAAACTAATTTTTTGTGCATCAATTTAAAGTTCATTTAACAGATATTCTATATGGTTCGAATATTTAAAGATACAAAAGGGTTTACCATGAAAAGTCCCCCTAGCCTCCTTATCAACCTGGCTACTTAATGGCCAGGTAAATAAAGAGTATCCCTGTAGGCTATGTATAGTATCAGTTTTTTATACTTTCTTACAGGTGTGTTATATACATGTATGTAAGAAAATACATAATTTCTTCTTCCCTTTTCTTAAAAAAAAAAAAAAAAACAGAAAAGGTGCAAGTGCTCTCTTTTATAGAGCCAAAAATGCATATCAGGAGAAGTTCCTTTATAGTGCTATTGACATCTGATTTTTTTTACTGCTTAATGAGACAAAAGGGATAGCCAGTAAACGTGAGCAACCACAGTCTGTCTCCAAAATGGTCATGATTAAGTTTACACTATTAATTTTCAACCTTTCCAGGGCTATTTTTACATAGCAAGTTTTAATGTCTGTACCTTTCAACTGAAGCAGACAGGCTGCAGGGAGCAGTTCTTGTACATTCTCCACTGTCACATGTACTGTTTCTGTGTACACAAAGTCCAGTAAAATTTCCATAGTAGAGGCAGTCAAACCTTGGATGTCAACATAAGGCTTGCCTTTCTCTGAAAGCTGAAAATTCAATAGGTATAGAAGAATGATGGTTATAATTCCACAAGATAAAGGCACAATCTCGTATCTAAGAGCTTAGAGATGTTAGTAATATTAATTGAACATATATCTAAAAACTATGGGCCAGGCACGGTGGCTCACACCTGTAATCCTAGCACTTTGGGAGGCCTAGGCAGGCAGATCACTTGAGGTGAGGAATTCAAGACCAGCCTGGACAACATGGTAAAACCCCGACTCCACTAGAAATACAAAAATGAGTTGGGCGTGGTGGTACATGCCTACAGTCCCAGCTACTCAGGAGGCTGAGGCAGAAGAATTGCTTGCTTTAACCTGGGAGGTGGAGGTTGCAGTGAGCCGAGATTGTGCCACTGCACTCCAGCCTGGCACCAGAGTGAGACTCTTTCAAAAAAATTTAAAAATTAAAAAAATAAAAATTATGGTCTGTTTTGTTGGATTTGAATAAAGCAAATAGGACACATGTCTGTAGCTTTCCAAATGAAATGGGTAGTTATCTATACCCCAGGAATAAATAATATGTGACACCTTCCTGCAATAGCAATGTTGCCAGTGAATAACTTTAAAAATCAATTTCATATTAAAATACAGATGTAGGACGGGCATGGTGGCTCATGCCTGTAATCCTAGCACTTTGGGAGGCCAAGATGGGTGGATCACGAAGTCTGAAGTTCAAGACTAGTCTGGCCCATATAGTGAAACCCTGTCTCTACTAAAAATACCAAAAAAAAAAAAAAATGTATCACAGAATAGAATGCAAAAGTCCTATGAATATAAAACTAGTCCAACAACTTTTAAGGTAAGACACAAAATTTCTTTTTTTTTTTGAGACGGGGTTTCACCATGTTGGCCAGGATGGTCTTGATATTCTGACCTCGTGATCCTCCTGCCTCGGCCTCCCAAAGTGCTGGGATTACAGGCATGAGCCACCACGCCTGGTCCTTCTTTTCTTTTTTTGTTTTTGAGACAGAGTTTCGCTCTTGTTGCCCAGGTTGGAGTACAATGACGCAATCTTGGCTTACCACAACCTCCACCTCCCAGGTTCAAGCAATTCTCTTGCCTCAGCTTCCGAAGTAGCTGGGATTAGACGCATATGCCACCATGCCCGGCTAATTCTGTAGAAACAGGGTTTCTCTATGTTGGTCAGGCTGATCTTGAACTCCTGACCTTAGGAGATCCGCTCACCTCAGCCTCCCAAAGTGCCGGGATTACAGGCGTGAGCCACTGCGCCCAGCTAAGGCACAAAATTTCAAAAAAATTTCACATTTGTAGAGGACCCTGTGGGTTATAACTCCAGTCTCTCCAGGATTACCTAGTTCCTATCATCTGTCCTTGGACTACGTGTTTTTTTTTTTTTTTGGAGACAGGGTCTCGCTCTATTATCCAGGCTACAGTGCAGTGATGTGATCTCGGCTCATTGTACTTCTTCCCAGGTTCAAGTAATTCTCCTGCCTCAGCCTCCCAAGTAGCTGGGATTACAAGAGTACACCACCACACTCAGCTAATTTTTTTTTTTTGAGATGGAGTCTCACTCTGTTGCCCAGGCTGGAGTGCAGTGGCACAATCTTGGCTCACTTCAAGTTCTGCCTCCCAGGTTCAAGCAATTCTCCTGCCTCAGCCTCCTGAGTAGCTGAGACTACAGGAATGTGCCACCACTCCCAGCTAATTTTTATATTTTTAGTAGAGGCAGGGTTTCACCATGTTGGCCAGGTTGGTCTCAAAACTCCTGACCTCAAGTGAGTGGCCCACCTCAGCCTCCCTAAGTGCTGGGATTATAGGTGTGAGCCACCATGCCCAGCTAATTTTTGTATTTTTAGTAGAGACGAGGTCTCGCCATGTAGAACAAGCTGATCTTGAACTTCTGACCTCAGGTGATCCGCCCACCTCTGCTTACCAAAGTGCTGGGATTACAGGAGTGAGCCACCGTGCCTGGCCCTCAGACTACATTTAGTAATGATGAAAAAGCAATACGCAGGTCATCCTAAGGGACTTTCTTATGTAATACCATCTGAATACAAATAAAGTGTTTGTTACTTTTTCAAAATATTCGGTTAGACTAACTGAATTGTTAGTAGTATATTTAGTCTGAATTGTTAGTTGTATATCTCCTTGAAGCCATTAAGTATTGATGAGGCCAGATAATCATAGAAAACTGTTTAGATAAGAGAAGAAATCTTCAACTTTACAGGACAGTAAATTATCTAAAAATACCTTATAAAATTTTTACTAAATCTTAGTTTAGAAATTCATTTTACTCAGAAAAATCTGGTATTGCTTTATCATGTTTGATTTCTCTGTCAGCCAGAGAATAACCAAAAAGCACTCTCTACAAAGCCAAGAACAAAATCAATCCCTAACAGTAAAAAAAGTTACTAGCACATTATTTTGAAAAAACATACTAGGTTTTATTAACACTTAATACAGTACTATATTTATAAACAATTACTGTCCCAATACATTCAATAATTATGATACTGAAATAGGTAAGTACATGTATTCCAGAAATTTCTCATTCAATAAACTCTATTTCCATCAAATAGTTTAAATATTGAAATGATTTCACTATGTAAGAACTTAGAGCAATAACACATTTTACATTTATATTTTGCTTTAGAATTTTTCAGTGTGCTTCTCATTTTCTACTATTTCATCTGATTCTCACAACAACCTGGTAAGGTAGTTAGATCTCATATTATTACTACTTAAGAGATAAAAGATCTAAGAATCAAAGCAGATACAAGACTTAACCAGAGTCACTTAGCCAGTAAGAGACAGACATCACTGCTACCAAAGTATTTCAGGAAAAAAAAGAAAAAAAGAGAGAGAGAGACATAAAACCCAGGTCCTCTTGCCTCAGTCCTATGATCTTTCAATCAGATGACATTTGAGGAGCATTTCATGGCTGAAGAGAACAAGGAAACCATCAACTACTTTATTTTACAGATCAACCCAGTGAAGTTAGATGGTTGACAGGGTTTATACAGAATTGCTAAGAGAACTAAGCCCAGAATCCAGGTCTCTGGACTCTCTCCTTTAAACCAATTACTCTGAAAAATAAAGACAAAACCATCTGGCACTTTTTTTTTGCCTGATGTCAGTTTTTAAAGAAAGAAATCAAAAATGAGAAAAAAGAATTAATTTCTGAATTAAAAGAGTAAAGACAGACTATTTTCAAGCTGACAAAAAACAGGATGCACAATACATAATTAGCAGTCAGCAGTTCTAGTTCATTTCATGCTCAGCAGCTGCTGGGTGACACTCTCTTTACCCAGTTAAATTCCAAATGCTTCTGATGCTCTTGGGTATATCTCATGCAGAACAGTATAGGACAGGGATCTGCTTTGTTTTATCACACAAGTTCATTTAAAAATTAGCCTGGATTAGCTGGAATGACCTATCAGTTCCTGTTTTCCCTAATAGCCATGTGACTGAGCATTGGCTCATAGTATTTTTAACTATATTGGTTTTAAAAGTAGATTGTAGGGTATAAAATTCATAATTCAGAGGCTAAGGTGGCACAACAGTTAAAAACTGTTCCGGCTCTGGCCAGGTGTGGTGGCTCACGCCTATAATCCCAGAACTTTGGGAGGCCAAGGAAGTCGGATCACCTGAGGTTGAGTTCAAGACCTGCTTGATCAACACAGAAAAACCCCGTCTATAATAAAAATACAAAATTAGCTGGATGTGGTGGCACATGCCTGTAATCCCAGCTACTAGGGAGGCTGAGGCAGGAGAATTGCTTGAACCTGAGATGGGGAGGTTGTGGTAAATTGAGATTGCGCCATTGCACTCCAGCCTGGGCAACAAGAGCAAAACTCCATCTCAAAAAACAAAACCAAAAAAAAAAAAACCATTTGGGCTTTAGAGACAGAAAATATAGAATTAAATCCCACCTCGAGCACTTACAAGCCATGGAACTTTGGGCAAGTGATTTAATATATGAAACCCCGTTCCTTCATTTGTAAAAATGAGACGGTAATAACTACCTCTAGGGTGAGTGAGATATGCACAACAATCACTAGCACAGTACCTGGCCCATAAAAGGTAGTTATTACCATCATAGAATACGCCTCTCACATCCTGATCCAGCAGCAATATCTTCACTAAGATGATAGAACTAACTAAAAAAAAAAAAAAAACTTGTGCTTAAAAAGATTAAAAAAGTGTTTTTGTAATGAATTATTTCAGGCATACATGTAAGTGTAAATTATATAACAAACAGTGGTGCACCCACGACTGAGCTTTGAAAAAAAAAAAAATCAAGATAATTTATTTAAATCTGCTCTTATAATCAGACTTGGGATCTCAAAAAACAAAGACTTGCAATGTTCTTTTCTGTTCAGCTTTCTAGGAGTACTGAATACAATGTAGCCTTACTCCACATTTCAAGTATTTTGTCAGGCAATTACTAAGCAATGTTTCTTAATACTTTGTGAGCACTACCTGTATTCTGTCACGTCACCTTTTTCCTAATTCCCTTTGTTAAGTGCTTGCAAGTTAACGTCTTTTTTCAGGTTATACACTCTATACCTATACAGCTATTCATTAAAAACTCTTCTTCCTTTCATTTGAAGTTATCCTAAAATCTACACTGATTTTTCTTCACATATTGTTAGTAGGAGTGGGGTGAGGTCTGAAACCTACTCCTCTCTCTTTCCTTCCTTCCTTCTTATTCCTCTGGTAGTCACTTAAAAATTTTTAAACTTTAGAAGGAGAAAAGGCCGGGTGCAGTGGCGCACACCTGTAATGCCAGGTGTGGCCACTTTGGGAGTCCAAGGCCAGAGGAACACTTGAGCCCAGGAGTTCAAGATCAGCCTGGGCAACATAGTGAGACCCTGTCTTTACAAATAAATAAATAAAATTAGAAACAAAAGAAGGAGAAAAATTGGAAGACAAATACTATTACCCCTAATTTAAAGATGAGGAAACTAAGGCATAGTCAGGTGGTAGATCTTACCCAGAATCTGCCTACTTAAACATCACACTGTAAAAATTCACAATTATATCAAACTTCTACTATTTTAGTCGTGAAATTAGACAACTAGAGTGGGGCTAACTTACCACTTACCTCACTAGTGAACATGGCACAGAAGTAATCACTACAGGCAGCCAGCACAATCCGATGGGCAGGGAAGTCTTTCTGCTCTACTCTCAACGTCACATCACAGAGGGTATTGCTCTTCCTGAGGGAGTTCATTGAATTAAGGATGGATTTAGCATGAGTATTTGTCATTATGTCTTTGGGGGCCATAATGCCACCCAGAAAGTGGTGCAGAGAAACAACAAAAGGGGTCCTTGGATTCTGCAACTACAAGAGAAAAAAACAATGAGCATATTCAAAGAACTAGAGAAAACTGAACATATTTACTAGCTTTACAAGTTAAGAACCTAAGAGGCTTCCTCAGACCCAAACATACACAAGTAGAGGGCACTCCTATACCTGACATCACCACCATCTAGCTACTATCTAGTCCATGTAAAAGTTCTCTCTTCTACCTCTGAATTCCTCTATCATGGAGTGTCCCTATCATTTGACATTTATTATGATGAATGCTGAAATGTAAGTAAACAATATATGTCCTGTAAATCTTCACAAGGTTCTTGTCTCAAATGATAAAATGAAAATATAGGGCGGACATGGTGGCTCATGCCTGTAATCCCAGCACTTTGGGAGGCCGAGGCGGACAGATCACGAGGTCAGGAGATCGAGACCAACCTGGCCAACATGGTGAAACCTATCTCTACTAAATATACCAAAAAATTAGCTGGGCATGCTGGCACACACCTGTAAGGCAGGAGAATTGCTTGAACCCAGGAGGCAGAGATTGCAGTGAGCCAAGATCATGCCACTGCACTACAGCCTGGGCGACAGTGTGGGACTCTGTCCCCCCTCCCAAAAAATAATAAAATAAAATATAAAATTCCTTAAAGGTGTTATATCATTACTATTTAATATCCATAAGTAGATAAGTATTTAGAGGGTGAAGATCCTGCTTTATATGTATGCTTTCTATCCTAGAAGTTGCACAATAAATGCTTAGAATTGAATGTTAAAAAAAAGTGTGTATTCAACTTAGAGCAAGAAAGTTCAGTAAAAATGTACTTTTCTAAAGAAGTATGCAAATAATTATGTCTGATGACTTCCAAATATATCTGAATTTCTTCTTAAAGTGAAACTTCAGGCCCAGCACAGTAGCTCACGCCTGTAATTCCAAGACTTTAGGAGGCCGAGGTGGGCAGATCAGTTGAGGTCAGGACAGGAGTTCGAGATCAGCCTGACCAACATGATGAAAGCCCGTCTCTACTAAAAATACAAAAATTAGCCGGGTGTGGTGGCACATGCCTGTAATCCTAGCTACTGGGGAGGCTGAGGCACGAGAATTGCTTGAACCCAGGAGGTGGTTGAGAATTGCTCCACCCAGTGAGCCTAGATCATGCCACTGCACTCCAGCCTGGGCAACAGAGCGAGAATCCGTCAGAAAAATAAAATAAAATAAAATAAAACAACAACAAAAAACCAATTGAGGACCCGTTACCTACACTGAACTGTGGAAACCACCCAAGTTATCGCTGGACTTACACTTGCTTAAGCTATTGAAGCTCGTCCTAGAGCAAGAGGGTATTCCTACTCTACATCTGTAAATGTCCATTACTGTTAACGAATTAATATTGGAATCCAAAACTTTATGAAATGATCCAAGGTGGGGAAAGATCAAACGATGGTCTCTAAAAGTCCACAACTCACAATTTTTCAATAAGAAAAATGAGATCTTAAATTCTCATTTACGTACGTTTATAGTTGGCATTCTACACTACAAAGACTATAGATAATCCCTCCAACTCTGCAAGACCCATTTTACAGAAAAGGAGGTGATTCATCAAAGCATATGATGTTTTTCAAGAAGACTTAAGTCAATTTAATTTCAACTCTAGGGGTGTAAAAAGGGTCCGAAACAAAGGTCCGTTTACCGTGATGACAACCTGGGAGGGAGGGGTGGGGGTCTGTCGTTTCCACATCAAAATGACAGTAACCCTGGTGCAAAGTGGTCTTCCTTCTTGGGGATTCCTGCTTCATCAAAGTCTCAGCATATCCGTCACCCTCACCCTTCTGAAGTGACCTATTTTCTAGAACTTCCGTTAACATCTGAATAGAGGGATTCCACTTCGGGAGATTCGGGGCAGGGGAGGGGTAGTACACTGGGGAAAGACTAAATTCTAGAGAAGGAAACGAAGTCCTTCCCCCTGACACCACCAGGCATATGACCAGCACCGCCAGGTGGAAGTACGGGGAGAGGTGAGAGGGCGACCGAGGCCAAACGCCCCTCGCAGCCTTCCTCCTATCCAGGGCGAGTCTCCGATTCCGCCTTGCAGGGAAACCAAGGATGGGGGAAGGGCCATAACCCGGAGTTGATGGACAGGAAGGGAAGGACTGACTGCCACCACTTCCGCGCAACTCACCTCCGCTCCCGCGCCCACACACCCACGCCGGGCCCGTCCCCAGCCTGTGGGGATGGGGTGGGGCGCGGGGCCAGCAGGCGGCTCAGGAGGAGCCGAAGCGCCGCCGCCGCCGCCCCGACCCGGAGGCTCCGCAGGCTCTGGAGCCTTCGGGTCTGGACCCCGCGGCCGCGCGACGTGATGACGCAATGCAGCTCGAGGACCGCCCTCCTCCCGCCACAGAATCTGCGTCACGTGATAAGGCGGTGTCACGTGACCCGCCTGTACTGGGCGCGGGACTTCTCCAGGTTGCTATGAAGCCGAATTAGAAAAAGGTCGGGTGGCCGGGGCGCAGTGGTTCAGCCCTGTAATCCTGGCACTTTTGGGAGGCTGAGGCGAACGGATTACCTGAGCTCAGGAGTTCCACACCCGCCTGGGCAACACAGCAAAACCTCGTCTCTACAAAAAAATTTTTTAAAAAATTAGCCCGGGGTGGTGGCCCGCGCCTGTAGTCCCAGCTTGTCGGGAGGCTGAGGCCGGAGAATCCCCTGAACCCAGGCAGCAGAGGTTGCAGTGTGCCAGATCGCCACTGTTATTCACGTCTAATAATACCGAATATTAAATGCATTTAATAAAGAGATTTTCCAAACAGGCTTCGTGTGGGCCACAAGGCCGTTTTATTTCTCGCTTGGGTGCAAGCGGACCGAATCCGAGAAAGGACAGGCGAAGGGAGTAAGGGTGGGAATTGGTTTTATAAGTTGGGGTAATTATGGGGGGCGAGGGTGTTGCAGAGTAAGATCAGTTACAGTGGTGGGGGGTAGTGGCAAGGAGTATATACGACCACGAGTTCAGTTACAATGGCGGGTTGAGTAAGGCGGAAGAGCTGTTAAGATGGCAGGATGGGGCAAGCAGCATTCACATTATCATAAGAACAGTTAAGATGGTAGGGTGGGTGAGGGGCTTGTCCGGGGAAGCTCCGCTGAGCTATTAGGGACAATAGCGAACGCAGGCGGTGGGGTCTGAGACAATTAGCCGAGGCAGGCAGGACTTCAGACGTCCTGGTTCCAGGCTTGCATGTGGGGAGACCTGACAGCCACTGCACTCAAGCCTGGGCCACAGAATAAGACCCTGTCAGGGAGAAAAAAAAAAAAAAAAAAAAAAGGGCCGTTGTAGTGATCAGGCCTGTAATCCCAGAGGCCAAGGCAGGTGGATCACTTGAGGTCAGGAGTTCGAGATCAGCCTGACCAACATGGTTAAACCCAGTCTCTATTAAAAATACAAAAACATTAGCTGGGCGTTCTGGTGTGCGCCTGTAATCCCAGCTACTCAGGAGGCTGAGGCAGGAGATCGCTTGAACCCGGGAGGCGGAGATTGCAGTGAGCCAAAATCGCGCCGCTGCACTCCATCCTGGGCGACAGAGTGAGACTCTGTCTCAAGAAAGAAAGAGAGAAAGAGGGAAAGAGAACGAAAGAGAAAGAAAGAAAAGAAAGAGAAAGAAGAAAGGGAAGGAAGGCAGGAAGGAAGGAGGGAAGGAAGAAGGAAGGAAGAAAGGAGGGAAGGTAGGTTGGGTGGTGTGGGAACCGCAGGGAGCCTGGGAATATATAGCTCTACAGCTTGGCGATTGGATGAGCCTGAGTCCCTCTCCACTGCTCAGGAGGCAGAGCAGACTAGAATTCCAAGGCTTAATATGCTAAGCATCTGATTGCAGGAAATGCGTTTTACCTTCCAGGTACTGAGGAACTTTTTGACATCGAGAAAACCCACGGAGGCCTCAAATTTCTTCCCTTCCATTGTCCTCAATGACCTTTTCCAGCCGAACAACGCTGCGGCAAGAATCCTCTGAGGCCCGGAATCCACAGACCTCAGTATATACTTTGCGTCATAATGGGGCTTGTCATCACCACTGCGGTGATTTTACTTCTTTCACTCCAAGACAATTAAGTGAAAGGAACTTGTGGCCACTACAGGGTGGACATTAAGAGGGAAACTGGAAATAATCTTCTTAATCTTTTTTGTTTTTTTTTTTTTTATAAAGATGGGGTTTCACCATCATGGCCAGGCTGGTCTTGAACTCCTGACCTCAGGTGATCCACCCACCTCAGCCTCCCAAAATCCTAGGATTACAGGCGTGAGCCACCGCGCCCGGCCTGGAAAGAATCTTCTTAGGGAAATCTTAGACGGCCTTATCACCACTGTTCCTGCCCTGCTGATTTTTCACCAGGTTATGGTTGCTGAGGGTTCATTTAAGGAAGTTCGCTTCTAATTGATTTTGGTGCACTTAGTGTCTGAAAAGGCAAAGAGGTCAATTGGTTTAGCTTATCTGAATGTCTAGACAACAAATTGGTAATACTATTTTCTTCTGTGAGCCCCCCCGCCCTTTTTTTTTTTTTTTTTTTTATTGAGATGGCGTCTCACTCTGCTGCCCAGGCTGGAATGCTGTGGCATGCTCTCAGCTCACTGGAACCTCTGCCTCCCAGGATCAAGCGATTCTCCTGCCTCAGCCCCGCCCCGCCAGGAACTGGGACTACAGGCGCGCACAATCACGCCCAGCTAATTTTCGTATTTTTAGCAGAGACTGGGTTTCGCCATGTTGGCCAGGCTGCTCTTCAACTGCTGACCTCGTGATCCAGCCTCCTCGGCCTCCCAAAGTGCTGGGATTACAGGAATGAGCCACAGCACCCAGCCCTTTGATTCTTAAGGATACTAAAACCATAGCCAAGTGAGCAGCATTCTAAATTTACATTGCATCTCCATCTTCCATATCGTATTTTCCTTGTCTAAAACTGTCCCTGACTTAGACATTGTAGAGAAGAATGCAAGATTGTTATAAAATGTATTGGGGGCATTTTGGAAATATTTGTCAATTTTAATAAAATTATTCACATATACTCATGCACATGTAAGACTACATATGTACAAGATTGTTAACTGCAGCATTGTTTGTAGATTAGATTGACAACAACCTTAAATGTCCATTAGTAGGGGACCAATTCAATAAAATATAGTACATCCATAAAATCCAATACCACGAAGCTGTGAACAATCTGTATTCTCTATTATTGGTGTAAAAAGGTAGAAGATCACGCCTGTAATCCCAGCACTTTGGGAGGCTGAGGCGGGCGGATCACCTGAGGTCGGGAGTTTGAGACCAGCCTGACCAACATGGAGAAACCCTGTCTCTACTAAAAGTACAAAATTAGCCAGGCGTGGTGGCACATGCCTGAAATCCCAGCTACTCGGGAGACTGAGGCAGGAGAATTACTTGAACCCAGGAGGCAAAGGTTGTGGTGAGCTGAGATCGTGCCATTGCACTCCAGCCTGGACAACAAGAGGGAAACTCCATCCCCCCAAAAAAAATAAAACGTAGAAGATATATTCATATTTGCTTGTGTGTGTAAACTGTATTTGGAAAGACAAAATAAAGTGGTAACATTGGTTTCTTTGGGGAAAGGAACTGTTTGGTTGTGAGACAGGGTGGGAAGGAGATTTTTGCCCTTTATAATTTTTGTTTGCCTTTTGAATTTTGCATCATGTGAATTATAAGTAATGTTCAGAGCCTGGTGCGGTGGTGTGCGCCTGTTGTCCTATCTTCTCTGGAGACTGAAGTGGCAAGATTGCTTGAGCCCCAAAGTTCGTGACCAGCCTGGATGACATAGTAAGACCACATCTCAAATATATCTATATGTCCAAAAAGAAATTTTTTTTTTTTGAGACAGAGTCTTGCTCTGTCAGCCAGGCTGGAGTGCAGTGGCTCTATCTCGGCTCGCTGCAACCTCCACCTCCCAGGTTCAAGCAATTCTCCTGCCTCAGCCTCTCTAGTAGCTGGGACTACAGGTGTGTGCCACCACGACTGGCTTATTATTTTTGTATTTTTAGTAGAGATGGGGTTTCAGCATATTGGCCAGGCTGCTCTAGAACTCCTGACCTTGTGATCCACACCCCTCAGCCTCCCAAAGTGCTGAGATTACAGGTGTGAGTCACTGCAACCAGCCTTATATGTTCAATTTTTTTTATTTTTAATTTTTTTTAAATTTTTATATGTTCAGTTTTTTAAAAGGTAAAAATAGGCTTGGTCCGGTGGCTCATGCCTGTAATCCTAGTACTTTGGGAGGCCGATGAGGGTGGATTCTCTAAGGTCAGGAGTTCGAGACCAGCCTGGCCAACATGGCAAAACCCTATCACTACTAAAAATATAAAAATTAGCCAGTCATGGTGGCGCGCATCTGCACTCCCAGCTACTCGGGAGGCTGAGGCTGACATATCACTGGAATCCGGCAGGCAGAGGTTACAGTGAGCTGACATCATGCCACTGCACTCCAGCCTGGGTGACAGAGCAAGACTCCATCTCAAATAAATAATAAATAAAATAAAAGTAAAAAGTAAAAATAATTCCTTGTTTTCGGGATGTAAAATAGTACTTTAATGATGTTGCCTAATTCTTGACTGCTAAATTAAGGATTTTTCCAAATATGAGAAGGAACTTAATAAAAGAGGCTTCGTTTAGAGTATGCCCACTCCTTTTATTCACAAAATAAAGGATGGAGAAGCTGTTAGCAAGAAAGTCACACCAAAGGAACTAGTTCAGACTTCTTTTTTCTTCTTTTTTTTTTCTTTGTAATATTTGAGGTTGCATGAGAGATTTTGATACAGGCATGTAATGTGTACTAATCACATCATAGAAAACTGGGTATCCATCCCCTCAAGAATTTATCCTTTGTATTACAAACAATCCAAGTATATTTTTAGTTATTTTAAAATGTACAATTCAATAATTGTTGACTATACTCACTCTGTTCTATCAAATACCAGGTCTTATTCATCTTTCCTACTTTTTTGGTACCCATTACCCTCCCCACCTTCCCACAATCCCCACTGTTCTTCCCAGCCTCTGGTAATCATCCCTGTACTCTCTAGCTTCATCAGTTCAATTGGTTTGATTTTTAGATTCCACAAATAAGTGAGAATATGCCATGTTTGTCTTTCTGTGCCTGATTTATTTCACTTAACATGATGACCTTCAGTTCCATCCATGTTGTTACAAATGATAGAATCTCACTATTTTTAATGACTGAATAGTACTCCATCACAAATAAGTACCACATTTTCTTTATGCATTCACCTGTTGATGGACACTTAGGTTGCTTCCAAATCTTAGCTATTGTGAGCAGTGATGCAACAAGCATGGGAGTGCAGGTATCTCTACGACACACTGATTTATCTCTTTCTTCTTCTTTGTTTTTGAGACAAAGTCTCACTCTGTCACCCAGGTTGGAGTGCAGTGGTGTGATCTCGGCTCACTGCAACTTTCCCCTCTCCAATTTAAGTGATTCTTCAGCCTCAGCCTCCTGAGTAATTGGTACTACAGGTGCGTGCCACTATGCCTGGCTAACTTTTGTAGTTTTAGTAGAGATGGGGTTTCACCATGTTGGCCAGGCTGGTCTCGAGCTCCTGACCTTGTGATCCGCCCGCTTTGGCCTCCCAAAGTGCTGGGATTACAGGCATGAGCCATCGTGCCTGGCTGATTTACTTTCTTTTTGGTATATACACAGCAGTGGGATTGCTGGATTATATAATAGTTCTATTTTTAGTTTTTTCAGAAACCTCCGAACTGTTTTCCATAGTGATTGTATTAATTTACATTCCCACCAATAGTGTACAAGTGTTCCCTTTTCTCCACATCGTTGTCAGCGCTTGTTATTGCCTGACTTCTGGATAAAACCCATTTTAACTGGGAGGAGATGATAGCTTATGTAATTTTGATTTGCATTTCTCTGATTAATGATGTTGAGTACCTCTTCATAAGCCTATTTGCCATTTTTATGTCTTTTTTTTATTGCCCCTACCCCCTTTTATGTCTTTTTTGAGAAATGTCTAAATCGTTTTCCCATTTCTATTTTTGAATATTTATTTATTTATTTTAAGACAGGTGTTACTCTGTCACCCAAACTGGAGTGCAGTGGTATGATCTCAGCTCACTGCAACTGCTGCTCCCCTACGCCGAGCTCTAGCAATGCTCCCACCTAAGCCTCCTGAGTAGCTGGTATTACAGGTGCCTGCCATGACACTCTGTTAATTAATTTTTTTTTTTTTACAAGAAGTCTCTCTATATTTCCCAGGCTGGTCTGGAACTCTGGACTCAAGCGATCCACCTGCCTCAGCCTCCCAAAGTTGGGATTATAGGTGTAAGCCACTGCACCTGGCCTTAACCATTTTTAAATCAGATTATTAGATTTTTTACTTTTTCCCTTTTTTTTGAGACAGAGTCTTGCTCTGTTGCCCAGGCTGGACTGCCGTGATCTTGGCTCACTGCAACCTCTGCCTCCTGGGTTCAAGTGATTCTTCTGTCTCAGCCTCCTGAGTAGCTGGGACTACAGGCATACATCACCTCACCAGGCTAATTTTTGTATTTTTAGTAGAGACGGGGTTTCACCATATTGGCCAGGCTGTTCTCAAACTCCTGACCTTGTGATTCGCCTGCCTTGGCCTCCTAAAGTACTGGGATTATAGGCGTGAGCCACAGTACCTGGCCGATTTTTTTCTATAGAGTTGTTTGAGCCCCTTATATATTCTGGTTATTCATCCCTGTCAGATGAGTAATTTGCAAATATTTTCTCTCATTCTGTGTCTGTGGATTGTCTCTTCACTTTGTTGATTGTTTCCATTGCTGTGCAGAATCCTTTTAATTTTATGTGATCCCATTTGCCCATTTTTGCTTTGCTTTCTTGTGCTTGTGTGGTATTACTCAAGATATTTTTTCCAACCCCACTGGAAACAAGAATTTCTTTTTGAAGTAGTAAAGGAAGACATTTTTGCCCAGACCAATGTCCTGGAGATTTCCTCCAAAGTTTTCTTATAGTAATTTCATAGTTTGAGGTCTTAGATTTAAGTTTTTAAACCATATTGATTTGATTTTTGTATATGGTGAGAGATAGGAATCTAATTTCATTCTTTGGCATGTGGATATCCAGTTTTCCCAACACTGTGTTTTGAAGAGACTCTTTTCCCCAGTGTATATTCTTTGGCAGCTTTGTCGAAAATGAGTTCACTGTAGGTATGCAGATTTGTTTCTGGATTATCTGTTGTGTTCCATTGTTCTCTTTGTATGTTTTTATGACAGTACCATGCTGTTTTGGTTACTATAGCTCTATAGTATAATTTGAAGTCAGATAATGTGATTCCTCCCATTTTATTATTTTTGCTCAGGATAGGTTTGGCTACTCTAGGTCTTTTGTGCTTTCATATAAATTCTAGGATTTTTTTTTCTGTTTTTGTGAAGAATATTTTTGGTATTTTAGAGATGGCACTGAATCTGTAGATTGCTTTGGATAATATGGCCATTTTAACAATATCAATTCTCCCAATCCATGAACCATGAACATGAAATATCTTTTTATGATTTGATCTGTTCTTCAATTTCCTTCATCAGTGTTTTATAGTTTTCACTGTAGAGTGTTTTTTTTTTGTTTTTTTTTTTTGTTTTGTTTTGTTTTTTAACTTCTTTAGTTAATTCCTAGTATTTGACTTGTGGTTATTGTAAATGGGATTACTTTTTAAATTTCTTTTTCAGATTGTTCACTGTTGGCATACAGAAATGCTACTGATTTTTATATGTGATTTTGTATCCTGCAACTTTACTGCATTTATCAGTTCTAATGGTTTTTGGTGGAGTCTTCAGGTTTTTTCAAATGTAAGATCATAGCATCTGCACAAAAGGATAATTTGATTTTTTCCTTTACAATTTGGATGGCTTTATTTCTTTCTCTTATCTGATTGCTCTAACTAGAACTTCCAGTACTATGTTGAATAACAGTGGTGAAAGTGGGCATTCTTTTCAGGTTCCAGATCTAAGGGGAAAGGTTCTCAGGTTGATACAAGCTTTAGGTCTGTCATATATGGCTTTTATTATGTTGAGGTGTGTTCCTTCTATCCTTAGTCTTTTGAGAATTTTTATGATAAATGGATGTTGAACTTTATCAGATGTTTTTTCAGCATTAATTGGAAGGATCATATGATTTCATTCTGTTGACATATCACATTGACTGATTTGCATATGTCGAATCATCTTTTCATCCCTTGGAAAATCCCACTTGGTCATGATGAATGATCTTTTTAATGTATTGTTGACTTTGGTTTCGCAGTATTTTGTTGAGAATTTTTGCATCGATATTCATCAGATATGTTGGCCTGTAGTTTTCTTTCTTTCTTTCTTTCTTTTTTTATGTGTCTTTGTCTGGTTTTGGTATCGGGGTAATTCTAGCCTTGTAGAACGAGTTTGGAGATATTCCCTCCTCCTCTATTTTTTGGAACTGTTTGAGTAGGATTGGTATTACTTAAATGTTTGGTAGAATTCAGCAGTGAAGTCATCAGGTCCCAGGCTTTTCTTTACTGGGAGACTTTTAATTACAGATTAAATTTCATTACTTCTTACTGGTCTGTTCAGGTTTTGGATTTTTTCATTGTTCAATCTTGGTAAGTTGTATGTATCTAGGAATTTATCCATTTCCTCTATGTTTTCCAATTTTTTGGCATATAATTGCTCATAGTAGCCATTTTATGTTTTGTTGATCTTTTGTACTGTTTTCTTCATTTCAAATTCACTTATTTCTGCTCTGATCTTTACTATTTCTTTTCTTCTACTAAGTTTGGGCTCTGTTTGCTCTTGCTTTTCTAATTCTTTAAGATGCATCATTAGGTTTTTTTATTTGAAGTTTTTCTTCTTTTTTGATGTAGGCACTTTTAGCTATAAATTTCCTTCTTAGTACGACTTTCCGCATATCCCATAGGTTTTGGTATGTTGTCCTCCTGTTGTCATTTGTTTCAAGGAATCTTTCAATTTCCTTCTTAATTTCTTCATTGACCCACTGGTCATTCAGGAGCATGTTGTTTGATTTCCCTGTGTTGACATAGTTTCCAAAATTCCTCTTGTTATTGATTTCTAGTTTTATTCCATTGTGGTCAGAGAAGATGCTTTATATTATTTTCATTTTTTAATTTATATTTTTTATTTTTATTTTTTTTAAAGATAGGGTTTCACCATGTTGGTCAGGCTGGTCTTGAACTCCCAACCTCAGGTGATCCACCCACCTTGGCCTCCAAAGTGTTTGGATTACAGGTGTGAGCCACCACGCCCGGCCCATTTTTTTTTTTTTTTTTTGAATCTTTTAAGACTTGTTTTGTGACCTAACGTATGGTCTATCCTTGAGTCTATATGCTGAGGATAAAAATGTGTATTCTGCAGCTGCTGGATGAAATGTTCTGTAAATATCTATTAGGTCAATTTATTTTACAGAGCAGATTAAGTTCAATGTTTCTTTGTTGATATCCTCTCTGGGAAATCTGTCCAGTGCTGAAAGCAGAGTGTTGAAGTCTTCAGTTATTATTGCGTTGGGGCCTATCTCTCTCTTTTTTAGCTCTAATAATATTTGCTTTATATATCTGGTTGTTTCAGTGTTAGATGCATATATATTTACAAGCTTTTTATTATCTTGCTGAATTGTCCCCTTTGTCATTATATAATGATCTTCTTTGCTTCTTCTTTTCTCTTACAATCTATTTTATCTGATATAAGTATAGCTACTCCTGCTCTTTTTAGGTTTCCATTGGCATGGAGTATTTTTTTATCCCATTATTTTTAGTCTCTGTGTATCTTTATAAGTGAAGTATGTTTTCTGTAGGTAACAGATCATTGGGTCTTGTTTTTTCATGCATTCAGCCACTCTATGTCTTTGAAGAGTTTAGTCCATTTACATTTAACGTTGCTATTGCTAGGTAGAGACTTACTCCTGCTGTTTTATTATCTGTTTTCTGGTCTTCTCTTTCTTCTTTCCTTCCTTCCTGTCTTTCTTTTAGTGAAGGTGATTTTCTCTGGTGGTATCCTTTAATTTCTTACTTTTTATCTTTTGTGTATTCATTGTATGTTTTCAATTTGAGGTTACCACAAAGCTTGTGAGTACCATGTTTTAAGCCTTTAAACAGATGACAACTTAAAACTTATTGCATAAACAAACATGCAAAAACTAGTAAAAACTCTACACTTTCTCATCCTTCACTCTCTTTAACTTTTTATTATTTTCTTTTATGCCTTGTTGTACTGTCTTTGTCTTGAAAAGTTGCTATAGTTATTATTTTGGAATGATTCATCATTCAGTTTTTCTACTTAAGAGTAGTCTACACACCACAATTACAGTGTTATACTGTTTTTCTGTGTTCTATTACCAGTTAGGGTTTTTTTGTTGTTTGTTTCTTTGTTTGCTTATTTTTGAGATGGAGTCTTGCTCTGTCACCAGGATGGAGTGCAGTGGCATGATCTCAGCTCACTGCAACCTCCACCTCGTGGGTTCAACTGATTCTCCTGCCTCAGCCTCTTGAATAGTTGAGATTACAGGCA
This sequence comes from Plecturocebus donacophilus, assembly GCA_004027715.1. Taxonomy (NCBI): domain Eukaryota; kingdom Metazoa; phylum Chordata; class Mammalia; order Primates; family Pitheciidae; genus Plecturocebus; species Plecturocebus donacophilus. The sequence continues at coordinate 52,091 of PVKP010009641.1, forward strand.
CACATCAACACAACCAGCTAATTTTTGTATTTTTAGTAGAGACGGGGTTTTATCATGTTGGCCAGGAGGTTCTCAATCTCCTGACCTCATGATCTGCCTGCCTCGGCCTCCCAAAGTGCTGGGATTACAGGCATGTGCCACTGCACCCAGCCTGACTGTGTATTTTCAAACAGCCTGTCTTCAAGCTCACTAATTTTTTCTTCTGCTTGATCAATTCTGCTATTAAGAGACTCTGATGTATTCTTCAGCATGTCAGTTGCACTTTTCAACTCTCAAATATCTGCTTGATTCTTTTTGATAATTTCAATCTCTTTGTTAAATTTAACTGATAGAATTCTGAATATTTTCTCTCTGTTATCTCAAATTTCTTAGTTTTCTCAAAACAGCTATTTTGAATTCTCTGTCTGAAAGGTCATGTATCTCTTTTTCTCCAGGATTGGTCCCTGGTGCCTTACTTAGTTCATTTGGGGAGGTTTTTTCTTAGATGGTGCTGATGTTTGTCGATGTTTCTCAGTGTCTGGGCATTAAAATGTTAGGTATTTATTATAATCTTCACATCTAGGCTTGTTTGTGCCTGTCCTTCTTGGGAAGGCTTTCCAAGTATTTTAAGGGACATGGACCCCAAGCCCAACAATTCTGTGAATTTTGCAGACTCAAAGAGATACTGCCTTGGTAGTCTTGCATAAGATCCAGAGAATTTTTTGGATTACCAGGTAGAGACTCTTGTTCTATTCTCTTACTTTCTCCCAAATAAACAGAGTGTCTGTATGTGTGCTGAACCACCTGGAACTGGGGGTGTGGCGATCCAAACACCCTGTGGCCATCGCCACTGGGACTGTATTTGGTTAGACCTGAAGTCGGCCCAGCACTAGGTCTTTTCCAAGGTCCTTCCCTTCAGGGCAGTGAGCTTCTCCAGGCACCAGGTATGTCCAAAGATACTGTCTGGCAGCTAGGGACTGGAGCTCAAAACCTCAGCAATTTACTTGATCTATTCTACTGCAGCTAGATTGGCACTCAACCACAATATTAAGTCCTTCTCACTCTTCCCTCCCCTTTCTAGGCATAGGAGTCTCTTCCTGTGGCCACCACAATCACCAGTCCAAGGGGGTTTCTGCCAGGCCACCACCCACGTTCACTTAAAGCCCAAGGAATCTTCCATCAGCTTACGGTAAATGCTGCCAGGCCCGGGACTCACCCTTCAGGGCAGTGTGCTCCATTCTGGCCCAGAACCAGTCCAGAAATATTGTCCAAGAGCCTAGACATGGACTCGGGGACCCCAAAAGCCTGCTTGTTGCTCTGCCCCACTGTGCCTGAGCTGGTAACTAAGGTGTAAGACAAAATCACCTTTACTTTTCCCTCTGCTGTTTCTCAAGCAGAAGTCTTTCACTGTAGCCATCACAGCTTGGGATGTGCTGGGTCACACCCAAAGCCAGCACATCTCAGAGCCCAAGGCCCACAGTGCACTCCCTGCATATCACTGCTGGTTATTCAAAGCCCAAGGGCTCTTTAGTCAGCAGGTATTCAATCTTGCCAGGACTGGGTCCTTTCTTTCAAGTAAGTGGGTTTCCTTTTGACCCAGAGTTTGTCTAGATATGTCACTCAGGAGCTAGGGTCTTGAATGGGGGCCTCACAGCTCTGCCTGGTGTCCTATCCTACTGTGCTGAGCTGGTATCTAAGATGCAAGACAAAGTCCTCTTTACTCTTTGCTCTCCTCTCCTTAAGCAGAAAGAAGGAGTCATCTTCATTGCTGCAAGCTGCAATGAAGCAGGGGAGGGATGGCACAAGCAAGCCCTTAGCAGCTATAGCTATCGGCTCCCTAGGTCACATGCCACACTAGTACACTGGCTTTAAGCCCAGCCCAGCACTAAGAGTTGCCTAGAAATTGCAGTCCTGCTGGGCGTGGTGGCGCGTGCCTGTAGTCCCAGCTACTCGGGAGGCTGAGGTGGGAGGATCGCTTGAGCCTAGGAGTTCTGGGCTGTACTGTGCTATGCCGATCAGGTGTCTGCACCAAGTTCGGCATCAATATGACCTCTCAGGATTAGGGGACCACCAGGTTGCCTAAGGAGGGGTGAACCGGCCCAGGTCGGAAATGGAGCAGGTTAAAACTGCCGTGCTGATCAGTAGTGGGATTGTGCCTGTGAATAGCCACTGCACTCCAGCCTGGGTAACATAGCAAGACCCCATCTCTTAAAAAAAGAAATTGCAGTCCTTGTGTCCTAGACTGCCCTTTTCAAGTTTACCAGGAACCACAGCTTGTGGTGGTGAGGCCTGCAGACAAACTCAAGTTCTGGCCACTTTAATGGGTGATTCTCCTCTGCTTCGGGCTAGTCCAAATGCTCCCTCTGTAGAGGGCACTGTCTGAGCCCTGCGTGGCTTTATCCCCCACTGTGACAGGGCAGCACTGAGTTCAATGTAAAGTCTCACGGTTGCCATGCTCTTCCTCTCCCAAGTTCACACATTCCCTCTCCATGTCACATGGCTAATGCTGGGGGATTGAGGGGTGGCGTTGGCAATTCAAGGCTGTCTCTCTTGCCTTCCTCAATGCCTCTTACAGCAATATGTAGTTAAAACCAGGTACAGTGATTGCTCACCTGATTTTTGTTTTTTTAATGGTGCTTTTCTGTGTGCAGATATTGGTTAAAATTTGGTGTTCTCGGGGGAAGAATGGTGTAGACTTCTACTATCTTGCTCCATCTCCTTCTCCTGACTCTTGTTTCCTTCAGGGCTATAGTCGTGGCATGTATTTGGGTCTTTCATAGGACACTATCCTTCCTATACAAGAATATTCCCAGTCATTTGGATATCTGGCCCTATACTCTACATCCCAGAATTCTGAGTTTCTTAGGTCTATTTTGGAGGAGTGGGTCTGGATAAGTTGTCAGTCAGGTTCTACATGTCATCTTGCCTTTATGGTTTGGACATTTGGGGTGATTATGAGTGTTCAAGCTACTGAAGTGAGGGAAAACAGAACTCTAGATCAAGTACATAGAGTGTAGATGGAATCTGCAAACCAGCCAGGCAAAATACATTGCATTTTTGTACTGCCAGAATACGGCAGATGTGAGAATGCACCTCTCAATTACTCACTGAGTGTAATCCAAGCAGTGCCTCAGCTGTTGCTTAGGAATTCATTCCCTGAACTTGCACCCAGGCCAAGGTTATGCCTCCCAAGGGCTGCTGCCTACCCCTGACTAGGGAGAGCTGAGATATGCAGGCAAACCCATTTCAGATGAGATGGGACTCCTTTGTCAGTGAAGGGACTTGTCAACAGATCAAGGACCTTCCCGAAATGACTTTGCTGAACCTTCCTTAGATTGCAAGGCAGCTTAGGATGCTTTTCCCTATTCCCTCTTCCTCAAGGTCTAATGACTGCCCCAGTCTTCTCTAGGCCCCTTCCTACTTCCCTTTACATATAAGCATTTCCCCTAATAAAATCTTTGCACATTGAATTTTAAAGAGAACTAGACTAACACTCAGGACATCTGAGAATTTCCTTGGGTCCTATTCATCTGCAATAATCCAAGTTTACTAATGCTCCCAAAGTTATGTTTTTTAAAAATTGAAAATGGATGGTGTTATCAGTCTATTCTCTCACTGCTAACAAAGACATACCCAAGACTGGGTAATTTATAAAGGAAAGAGGTGGGTTTTGTTTTGTTTTGTTTTGTTGAGATGGAGTCTTTCTCTATTGCCCAGGCTGGAGTGCAGTGGCACAATCTCAGCTCATTGCAACCTCTGTCTCCCAGGTTCAATCAATTCTCCTGCCTCAGTCTCCCAAGTAGCTGGGATTACAGGTGTAAGCCACCATGCCTGGCTGATTTTTTTCTGTTTTTGAGACAGAATCTTGCTCTGACTCCCAGGCTGGGGTGCAGTGATATGATCTCGGCTCACTGCAATCTCTGCCTCCCAGGTTCAAGTGATTCTTGTGACTCAGCCTCTTGAGTAGCTGGGATTACAGGTGCCTGCTGCCACACCCAGCTAATTTTTAGTTTCTTGGAGGCATCTGAATTTGCAGCCACTAGTATTGAACTGGAAGGAGGCCTACAGATTACACCTGATACAACTCTATCCATTTTCTAGATGAGGTAATAAGCAGATCCATAGCAGCTGAAATCCAGTGTGGTCCTCAAACTTGTTGAGGACCTGTTAGGTGCTAGACACTATAAAGTAAATGACAGAAATACTGATGAACTGTGATTAAAGAAAGGCCGAGGCGAGCAGATCATTTGAAGTCAGGAGTTTGTGTCCAGCCTGGCCAACATGGTGAAATCCCGTCTCTACTAAAAATACAAAAATTAGGTGTGGTGGTGGATGTGTGTAATCCCAGCTATGTGGGAGGCTGAGGCAGGAGAATTGCTTGAACCTGGGAGACAGAGGTTGTGGTGAGCTGTGATCGTGCCATTGCACTCCAGCCTGAGTAACAGACCAAGATTCTGTCTCAAAAGGCCAAGGATGGAAGCTAAGAATCTGATTCTACTCCTTTCCTAACAGTGAATGAAGAATTAGGGGAAAGACTAACTTGTTTTCTACCTATGCTTACGACCTACTCCACAGAGTCAAAGATGTAAAATGACATACCAAAAGTACCAAATAGCTCCCCAATAAATGTTACCTCTTAGATCCTCTTTCCCGGATCTTATCTAGTACTGGGAAGTGAAGAAACGCACATTAGGTTGTTTTTTAATTCATTTTTTTTTAAGAGATAGGCTCTTGCTCTGTCACTCAGACTGGAATGCAGTGGTGTGATAATAGGTCACTGCAGCCTTCAACTCCTGGACTGAAGCAATTCTCCCACACACACAAGGCTTTCTCAACTGCTATGGATCTCATTTCCTCATCTAGAAAATGGAGTAGGATCAGATATGATCCCTAGGTTTCCTTTCATTTCTTATACTAGTGGCTGCAAACTCAGATGCTTGCATGTGAGTGCACTGAGACAATCACTCTAGGTAGGGACCATGAGGAACTGGAGAGCACAAGCCCTCTATAAAGGACACACATAGCTGCTTTTGAGTCGCAGTTGATTGTTCTCACTGTGCAAGGCCAAACATGTCTATGGATGTTTTCAATGTAGTACAGGTCATCAGTTCGTGACTTCTGCCAACAGTTCCTTAAGCATTTTTTTTTTTTTTGAGGAATTTCACTCTTGTCCATGCTGGAGTGAATGGTATGATCTTGGCTCACCACAACCTCCACCTCTTGGTTTTAAGCAATTCTCCTGCCTCAGCCTCATGAGTAGCTGAGATTACAGACATGCACCACCACACTCGGGCAATTTTGTATTTTTAGTAGAGATGAGGTTTCTCTCTCCATGTTGGTCAGGCTGGTCTCAAACTCCCAACCTCAGGTGATCCACCTGCCTCGGCCTCCCAAAGTGCTGGGATTACAGGCGTGAGCCACCGTACCTGGTCTTCACTACCCAATTTAAAATAACATAAAGATTCTTAGTCCCTCAGAGGTACACATTATTCTGAATTAACATTCCCTCTTTAAAGTTTTTACTATGTTTGTATCCTTAAACCTATCATTAATTTTGCAATGTTCTTAATTTAACACACATGGAATTATGCAAATATATTCCTTCCTGTTGCTTCCCTCCCCTCCTGCCAATCTTATTTCTGAAGCTCGACCGTGTTGTTGCTTGTCACTGTAATTCATTTCCACCGGGAGCGTTCCATGCTATGAATACACCAAGATACATTTTTCCATTCAACAGTTTTGGACATTTGGCTTGTTTGCAATATTTTATTACTACAAATGGCTGCAATGAACCCATTGGTACAAGCCAAGTTTTTCAAAGCGTGAGTAGTGACCTATTACTGAGTCATGAGAACAATTTAGGGGTCAGCCAGCAGTGTTTTTAAGTGAACCTAGGGTAGGTATGAGATGCATTTCGTATTGTATAGTGTTGTTTCATGAAGTGTTTGATTGTTAACATGTATATGCTGTGTGTCCACATAAAGCAGTGCTGCTAATGTATACTTCCATCAGCAGCGTCTGGTCTGCTCCACATCTGCACCAACACTCAACAATAGGCTTCTAATTTGGTTTCAATCTGGCTGGAGACAGTTTATCATTTTGGTTTTAATTTACATTCCCTGGTTACCACTTGAGGCAGAGAAACTTTTCCTGTTGGTGTAGGTGGATTATTTTTATAAAAGGATCATTTGTTCTTCCAGTTGTAGAAACTTGATCTTTGATGTGAACCCAACTTTACCTCGAGAAAACTGCTCTTAAACTGCCTGCATTCACTGAGAAGTGATCACTGAGCTATCTAATGTCATGTCAGGTTGAGTACAATTCACAATAGCACTGAAAGGCATGGAATGACATCTGGATGAGGCAACCTTAGGCAACGTGGGATATATCCTTAAACTTTGGGATATATCCTAACACTTTTGATAATCTTCTAATTATTATTACTGTTAAGTTTTTTTGTTTTTGTTTTTAGATGGAGTCTTGCTCTGTCACCCATGCTGGAGTGCAGTGGCATGATCTTGGCTCACTGTAACCTCTGCCTCCCAGTTTCAAGCAATTTTCTGCCTCAGCCTCCTGAGGTGCCTGCCACCATGCCCAGCTAGTTTTTGTATTTTTAGTAGAGACAGTGTTTCACCATCTTGGCCAGGCTGGTCTTGAACTACTGACCTCATGATCCAGCCACCTCGGCCTAAGTGTTGGGATTACAGGTGTGAGCCACAGTGTCTGGCCTATTACTACTATTTTTTGAGACAGAATCTTGCTCTGCTGCCCAGGCCAGAGTGCAATGGTGTGATCTCAGCTCAGTGCAACATCTACCTTCCAGGTTCAAGTGATTCTCATGCCTTAGCCTCCTGAGTAGCTGGGATTACAGGCGCCCACCACCACACCCAGCTAATTTTTGTATTTTTAGTAAAGACGAGGTTTCACCATGTTGGCTAGGCTGGTCTCAAACTCTTGGCCTCAACCAATCCACCTGCCTTGGCCTCCCAAAGTGCTGGGATTACAGGCATGAGCTACCACACCCAGCCCTGAGAATCTTCTAATTATTGAACAATACTATCGCATACTGATTTCTTTAACAAGATGGTCTATTTTTTCCAAATGGCTCCATGAAAAAATAAATTAAAAGATAATCCATGCAATAATTACATTTAAAAAGAGCCATATTGGGGAACAGACACTAGGAGTTCAGTTAGGTTCATTTATTGGCCTGCATGTGCCACCCTGTCAATGCCTGATTCAAATTTGTACCTCAGGAGAATTTGAAATTATCACTGGTCTTACTTAATCTTTTGGAGTTGTGTGCAAATAATCAAGACCATACATGTGAAATCTTTGAATGCCAAGTGTCTTCTGTACTTCCTTTTATTAACATCATAGTCTTTGCATCAAGATACATAGCAATGATAGCAGGTTTCTTTTTAAAGCTTAGTATTAAATATTAAATATCTTTCCCCATTTAAATTTTACATTACTCTGCCAAGAAAAAAAAAAATTAAAACTCAAGTTACTTGAAGCCTGGACACACTTCCATGATTAGCCGGGCTAGGTAAAAGTTGGTGGCTTTATTCTTCTGCTCTGTAAGCAGATCCAGGCCCTAGAAAGATGGGACCAGGGTATATAATTGTTTTTGAAAAGTGTGCTACAAAAATGGATGGCCTGTTATAAGCCAGGATACAAAGTAAGGATGGGGGTAAGGGAGGGACATTTTCTTCCAGAAAAAACAATTTCTGAAGAGTCCCAGTCCATCATTTTCCCAAAATGGTTGGAGGAGAGGATAAAATCTCAACATGAGTTTCAAAGTACTGTCTCTGTGAGGAGCCGGTAGGTGCCTTGCTGAGGAGGGTGACTGCTGAGGAGGGGATGGCTAAGTTTGACCATGCCCCATCCCCAGCTGGGAGAATGGAAATGGAAAGTTTATTGCCCAGTGGGTGTGAAAGTGGGCTGAAGCTTGGTTGGTACTGAATTCTCTAAGAGGTTTCTTCTGGAAACAGACAACTCAGACTCTTCCTCTCACTTCAGCAAAGAAGTTATTTTTAAAAGCACTTGGGAAGTTCCTCCTCCACCCCGCAGGTGGGAAGGCTCAGAGAAGGGTGTCATCAGTACAGCCACCTTCTAGGCCATAACGGAATTCCTGAAGGTTGGAGACCCCATAGAAGTGGACAAAGGCTGCTGCCACCACCAGGACATGGAAAATCTGATGAGACTGGAACTGCAGAGATAAAAAGAGAAGAGCCTTTATTATTATGCACGGAGGAATAAGAAGCAAGTAGGAGAAAGCATTTGCCCCTTCTAGTTTCTCCTTAATTAAACAAATATGTTAATATCATAAAAGTGGTACATTTAGAAAGTTTTAAAAACACATTCCTTGTCAGAGAGACACACCAAAGTGTTAATATTGACAATTTTCCTTCAATGTATGTGCATGTACCTCCTAACACTATATGATCCCAGTCTCTTACCACCTTTTCCTCAGACCTTTAACTTTGGGCTGCTCACTCACCATCAGAGGCTCTGCTGAAAGACTCATTTCTTACCCATATGTCAAATTTTCCAGGAAAGAAGCGCTCAGGAATTCGAGCAGCATAAAGGCCAGCTCCGGTGATGTACATCACAGCCATGAGGAAGAACCAGCCCATCTGGCCCACTGTGGTGGCCTTGACAAAGCCTTCAGCGATAGTAAAGTGCATGGTGGGCACGACACCACTCAAGCCAAGTCCCAGGAACACCCCTGAACAGAACAGACATCAGACTGTCAAGAAAGGAAACAGCCAGCACATGGAAGGCACTGCTGCCTTACTCTAGAATTCAAATGTTTATGATAATTAGCTATTTTTGGATGAACAGTACATGTTTAGGAAACTTAGCTACAAGATGGATAACACTCAGCAGATATTTCTTCTATGTCCTCAATGGGAAGAAGCTGTGTAAGTGCTTACTAGCTTTTAAGGAGCACTAAGAACAAACATCTCATATTCTAATTATCTGTTAAGGAATTTAGGTAAAAATGATGTGTTAAGACCCTTTGATGGCTAACTTGGGTACACAACTTAGATGGCAAGGCTTCAGTTGGCTACTAAGTCAGAGAAGTGTAGGATAGGCTTCCTGTTAAGATCATAGAAGTCTCACATAACCAGGACTCTGATCTCTTGAGCAGACAGATATACCCAGATTAGCAGTTATCCTGTAGCTGCTGAGACACACAGATAAGGCAAGAGCAAGGGAAGAATGGGTACTTGCCTTGACACCATTACACCACACGTAACTGAAGGGCAGGGACCACCTCTCCATCTTTGTAGATATCCTTGTTTAAGCACAGTGCATGGCATGTGGCTAGTGCTTGATAAATATTTTATTATTATTATTATTAATTTTTTTTTTGAGATAGAGTCTTGCTCTGCTGTCCAAGCTGGAGTGCAGTGGCGTGATCTCGGCTCACTGCAACCTCCATCCCCTGGGTTCAAGTGATTCTCCCGCCTCAGCCTCTCGAGTAGCTGGGATTACAGGCACCTGCCAAAACACTGGCTAATTTTTATATTTTTAGTAGAGACAGGGTTTCACCATGTCGGTCAGGCTGATCTTGAACTCCTGACCTCAAGTGATCCACCCTCTTCGGCCTTCCAAAGTGCTGGGATTACAGGCATAAGCCACTGCGCCGGCCAATATTTAATTATTTTAACTGAAGGTTAAAACATAACAGATATTAATTGTAAATGAGTTAAAGACTAGTGGTAATTGGTGGTGTTGCTGTAAGTAATAAAAGCTTAAAATAAGCGTCCAGATGAGATGAGACAACACATAGCTGTTTATGCTTGTAGCTATTACTTTGTTACCTGTGTTTATGCTCAAGATATTTTCATTCGCCAAACCAAGCATTCCATTCCCTTAGTAAAATAGCCTCTGAGTATTTAATTTTAATCCCTGGGTCTGAGTGCTTGGGACTCGGGTCACTAAAATTACTGTGCTTGCTACATTTTTAAACGGTCACAAACCGTGTATAAGAGTAGCTGTATCTCTGCTTGCAGTTAATTGACCAGCTGGGTAATGATCTGTCCTAGCATTCTACTGAAATAGTACTACAGTTGGGGGAGAATTGAGCTTTGAAATTGATGCTGTTTTGAAAGTTCTGAAACGCAAATCAGGCTTTGGATGGGGTTCTCAAGCTGCAAACATTAAGGCTCGGATATGTTTGAGCTTATCAGGCCTAAGGTCCAAAACCTCTGAGGTTTACATATGTCTTCTGACCTACCTGCTCTTGTCTGCCGGTGCTTAGGAGTGGCAAACCGGTCCCACTGTGCCACAATGATGGCAGAAATGCCCAGGACGCAGACGATGGAGAGGTAGATGAGCCGTGGCTGTGGGGAGCAGTAGAAGGAATAATAGAGCCAGGGGACAAAGCTCCCCATAATTAGAAGAGCAATCCCTGAATAGTCCAGTCTAAAAAAACCACAAACATGAAACAAATCAGTGGGTGAAATGAATCTGTATGGTTCAATTAACTAGCTCTTTTTGTTCTCCACCTGCTCCCAGATTTAACCATCCCCTCACTTCCCATACAATCTATCCTGTATTCTGGATTAAAATTCCACAAGGTCATTTTGATTTTACAATGGAAAAGTCTCTAAGAATCCCCACTCAAAACTCTATCCCTTTCCCTTACTAGTGAACAGCCGTATCTCCCCGGTACACGTTTGAGTTTAGAAATTCCATCACAATCCAGCTGGTTCCCAGCATCACACTCAGGAAGGGCTTTGGAAATTCTCCTATTCTGATAGAATGAGTTCTAAAAACAAAATTCTTAAATTGGAGGCAGTATTAAGGGGTACTCTAGCTTGTTCTGTCTTAGTTGACTTTTTAAATGAGGAACATGTACCCTTCTTACTGGAGTTATTGGGAAAAACAAAATAATACACCACCGTCACCACCAAAACCAACAATAACAACAAAAACAAGCAAACAAATAGAATGCCAGGCTCACAGCTGGGGAAGAGAGAAAGCACACGATGATGGACATCTGGAGCTTCCAGCAATGCATGGGGAGCAAAGATAAGCTTTAGTTGACTGGTGGGTAGGAGCACCAGCAGAATGAAGCATAGACTATTTACCACACCCTACTTTGGCTTGGGCCAATAGTAAGTTACTGTAGGAATGGGTACAAGGTCTTGGAAAGCAGCCTACTGGCATTCCAAGCCTCACAAAAGATAGTACTTTCCAGATAGAAAGTATATTCCACAATTGATCTCCATCTGTTGAGGAGGATGCAGTAAGTCTGTTCATGAAGTGTTTAAGAGGCTTCATCACCCCAGTATCCCCACAGAACAGAGAGCCTTTCTTCTGGCATAACAAGAAACCTTTAGGAGTTATACAAGCTCCTAGCACCCAGTCAGCACTGGGATCTCAAGATGTGACAACAGTGCACAGTCTTTTCCTATGCTGTTCTTTCCACTCACTTGGAAAAAGTCCGAGAGACTTTCTCTGAATGACAATAAACGGTATGAAAGAGCCAGGAGAAGCTGAGGCAGAGCACTGCACCCAAGAAGAACATCCCAAAAACCACCTTCTCCTGTAGAGGGGCCATGAAGTACATATTTGGTCTGAGCATGGTCAAGATTCCCAAAAAGAGAAACAGCACAAAACCTGCAGGAGGGTAAAATAAAAAAAAGAAAAAACCTGTAAGGAAAAAGGGAATGTGTACACTTGACAGTTGACATTTTTGAATCAGTGAGCTATGGGCAACATCACTAATCATCAGGGAAATACAAATTAAAAGCACAATTAGATACCACCTTACTCCTATGAGAATGGTCATTATTAAAATGTCAAAAAAACACACAGATGTTGGCATGGATGTGGTGAAAGGGGAATGATATACACTACTTGTGGGACTGTAAATTATAAATTAATACAACCTCCATGGAAAAAGGTATAGAGATTCCCTAAAGAACTAAAAATAGAGCTACCATTTGATCCACCAATCCCACTACTAGGTATCCACCCAAAGGAAAAGAAGTCATATGAGAAAGACACATTCACACGTGTTTCTTGCACAGTTCACAACTGTAAAGGTATGGAACCAACCTACGTGCCCATTTACCAATGAGTGAATAAAGAAAATGTGGTAAATGGAATACTACTCAGCCATAAAAAGGAATGCAATAATGTCTTTTGCAGCAACCTGGATGAAGCTGAAGGCCACTATTCTAAGTAACTTAGGAATGAAAAATCAAATACAGCATATGTTCTCACTTATAAGTGGGAGCTAAGCTATGAGTATGCAAAGGCATACAGAGTGACATAATGGACTTTGGAGACTCAGAAGGGGGAGGATGAGGTAGGGGTGTGGGATAGAAAAACTACATATTGGGTACAATGTACACTACTCAGGTTATGGGTGCATTAAAATCTCAGAATTCATCACTACATAATTCATTCATGTAACCAAAACCCCCTACCCCAAGAGCTATTGAAATTTTTTTTAAAAATCAGGAAGCTATGAGGCTTAGCTGTGTAACTGCAGTCAAACGTTTCAAAGAAAGTGGCACCGGTCACAGAAACCGAGACAAAAAGACCACTTTTTGACATTTTACTTTTACAATGGGAAATTATGAAGTAGACGGAATTGTCTCCACCTAGAACAGTTCTCCCAGGGATCACAAGAGAATATGTAGTCCCAATTTCTTTGGTTTCTAGGCCTTTTACTTTCAGTTTTAAAGATCAGTGATCAAGGGTCAACCAAGGTCACCAGCTTAAAGTCACTAGTAATTTAAAGAGAGAACCCCAACTGTCAATCAATCCGAGCACCTTTGTTTGGCTCTATAATACCCTGGCAGTTAGGGAGACAACAAATTTGACTTTAAACCTTTCAAATCACTCACCAAGCAGATGGGTCCAGATGTTGCCAGTTTCTGTATGGATGCGGAAGATACTCTTGAAGCAAGCCCGAAAAGAGGGCATGGGTGGTCTATGGCCATGTAGCAGATAGTCATTGTCCTTTAGCCAGTCAGGGAGCACATCATATGGGATGACCCTCCAACGTCCCTCCCAGACCTAGAACATATACACTTTCTCTAGGTTGGGCACTGGAGAATAGTACCTTCCCCAGGGACAAGCAATGATGGAGAAGCAGTCTAGGAAGATGTCAATCAGGCTCTGAATGGTCCTAGGTAATAGTGGAGAACCAGCCTGGACTGGGAGATATCCAAGACATAGCACGAACAGGGATAGTAGAGTTCTGATTCATATTTTGAACATTAAAAAAAAAAATCCACAGGAGGCTGAGGCAGGAGAATCGCTTGAACCCAGGAGATGGAAGTTGCAGTGAGTCGAGATCCCGCCGCTGCACTCCAACCCGGGCGACAGAGGGAGACTCCGTCTCAAAAAAAAAAAAAAAAATCCGGCTGGGCACAGGGGCTCACGCCTGTTAATCCCAGCACTTTGGGAGGCCGAGGCAGGCAGATCACAAGGTCAGGAGTTCAAGACCAGCCTGACCAACATGGTGAGACTACATCTCTACTAAAAATACAAAAATTAGCCAGCTGTGGTGGCACACAGTTATAATCCCAGCTACTCAGGAAGCTGAGGCAGGAGAATTGCTTAAACCCGGAAGGTGGAGGTTGTAGTGAGCCACGATTGTGACACTGCACTCCAGCCTGGTGACAGAGCAAGACTGTCTTAAAAAACAAAACAAAACAAAACAAAAAAACTCCAGGTCTGTAATCCCAGCACTAAAGGAGGCTGAGGCAGGTGGATCAGCTGAGGTCAGGAGTTGAAGACCTGCCTGACCAATACGATGAAACCCCATCTCTACTATAAATACAAAAAATTAGCCAGGCGTGGTGGCAGGCATCTGTAATCCCAGCTACTTGGGAGGCTGAGGCAGGAGAATTGATTGAATCTGGGATAGGCGAAGGTTGCAGTGAGCTGAGACTGTGCCACTGCACTCCAGCCTGGGCGACAGAGTGATACACTATCTCAAAAAAAAAAAAAAAGAAAAAAGAAAAAAATCTCTTTGTCTTTGTTTCATGTTATCTCATGTTAGTTTATCTGGAGAAGTTTTAGGTCCGTGTTTCTCAACCTTTTAAGAAAATATAGTACAACCTTCTTTAGGATACTTGAAATTTCAAAGTTGATATACTGAATAAAAAAAAATTATAAACATCGTTTTAAAAAACATACAGATCCCTCCTTCACCTCTCTCCAGGAGCTTCTACTTCATGTCCCATGTTGGAGTGCAGTGGTGCGATCTTGGCTCACTGCAACCTCCTGTACCATTCCCTCCCCCAATTAGATCCTAAGTTCTTACCATGTCTTTTTTTTTTTTTTTTTTTTGGGACAGAGTCTTGCTCTGTTGCCCAGGCTGGAATGCAGTGGTGTGATCTCAGCTCATTGCAACTTCCGCCTCCTGGGTTCAAGGGATTCTCTTGCCTCAGCCTCCCAAGTAGCCAGGACTACAGGCGCGTGCCACCATGCCCTGCTAATTTTTTATTTTTGGTAGAGACGGGGTTTCACAGTGTTAGCCAGGATGGTCTCGATCTCCTAATCTCGTGATCTGCCTGTCTTGGCCTCCCAAAGTGCTGGGATTACAGGCGTGAGCCACCATGCCCGGCCCCATGTCTTTTAAGAGTAGGGGTTCTTAATCTAGGATCCATGCACTATGGACAGGATCTGAGGAATGATGGGAAAAAACTGTATTTCCATTTACCTCCAAGTAAATTGAGCATTTTCCTCAATTATAAGCATAGGCAACAAACCACATTAGTAGAACTTGTGGCTTTGTCGCCAATAGAAATCAGATACTTTCACACATGAGCTCTGCAGGTATCTCAAAATACTCTATTTATCACTACTTAGAAATTGCAAACTTTAATAAAATACATTAGTGCTCATCATTAATGTATATTTAATGCATTAATAAAGGCACTCATATTACTATGTCATACTGAAATATTTTGATGACTTCCAAAGGGACCCCTTGCACAGAAAAGAACCCCTGTTTTAAGAACATATTTTGAACAATGCCTCACAGAGTAGGCAGTAAAAATTTAGTCAGCTTCACGTTGATTTACCTCATCTTAACCAAAAAAACAAATCCACTCCTTCCCAGGAGTAAAAGTTCTTTGACCCAGTGCAAGCTTGCTGGCTGGGAACATCCCAGACAGGCCTGCTGCCCTTTCCCCTTCCAGTACAGACGCTCATTGGCCACACCTTGTACACAAACTCCTCCATCTTCTCCATAGCGTGGTGGGCTTGCAGCGGAAGTGTCAGTACCCGCACCTCCTCCTCTTCTTCCTGGGGCACTGGGCATGTTTGCTCTTCTTCGGCCTGTGGGGGAAAAAAAATCCACAACAATCCAGGGAGTGATCTCATAAACTGTACTATTCCAGAGCAGAGACACCCAGAAAAAATCCAAATCTAATGCCTTCTGCCCAGCCTCTTTCCTACA
>PVKP010009642.1:0-67519 GCA_004027715.1 Plecturocebus donacophilus
TCAAATCTAGGAAACTTTGAGCCCTTCGCTGACAGAGAGACTTAGCCCTTTCCTCAGACCTGAAATTATGAAAACATTCCCATCCAATAATTAATGTAAGAAAAATTTAAATGTTAAATCAGTAAAGGAAAGCAACAGTGAGCTAGGAATAAGACACCTCTGGATGTTCATTATGCTGGATTCCTGGACAGTTAAAGTAGTTCATGCATTTCCCTTTGGCTTGTGGATCCATCTCAGCGGCTGCCAGGGACATTGCATGTGCCCTGTTATACATTACAGCCTAAATGCCTGGGTGAGGCCAATGGAGTCCTGCTTTCCAGGTGAGGGCTTGATTCTTGGCCAGCAGAGCTGAGAAAGCCAACAGAAGACTGTGTCCACTCTTTGAGCTGCCAGGGGCTCTCCCTCACACTCTCACACATGCATGCAAATGTCGAGCCCCCAAAACAAGTGGTTCTATGCAAGGGAAAGGAATCTATTCAATTAATTCCTGCAATTATTTAATGAATTCTGTAATTAAGTATTTTCTGTACTGCGTGGGTAGGCGGAAAATCATAGCATCCTCTCTGCGTGGGGAGTTTCCTTTGAAAGGTTGCAACCAGTTAGGATGGCCCAGGGAGGGACTGGACAGAGGGAGTAGGATGGTTTGGGGCACTACCTGTGAGCAGCGTTTGTGCAGCAGACATCTGAAGGGGAGGCTTCCTCCCTTATAGCCAGCAGTGAGCTCAGAGCTGAAGGGGCATCATGAAAACCCGGGCTGGATGGCAGTTCCATGGAATGAGATCAGCTCCACCCTCAGTGTCCCCGTCTGTGAAAGGGGAGCTAACACCATCTTCCGTGTATCTTTTCTTCCTTCCATTGATAACGATTCCCTAAGGTCCTGATGTATGCCAGACTCTAAGCGAGGCACTGAGTCTGTAACTGAGGAAGAGAGAGGAGGAGGGGTGTGGAAGAAGCCCTGGAAAGCAAGACCTTGCAGAGGGTCTGCAGGTTGGGCAAGAGTTGGTTGGGAATATTATTCTGTTTTGACAAGCCCTGGGCCAAGGCTCCATCTGTGAATCCATGGCCTTACACCCATGGCCTGCCCTTCCCTTTCTTGGCCACATGTCCCCTTCCACCGGGCAGCACCCAAGGCTGGACTTTCCCCCAAGGATGCCATGGGATGCCATGACCTCAGGGATCCGAGGCATCCTTCACCCCTCCCACACACCTCTTTCCATTATCTGCTCAGTCCCTGTCTCCTGCCTTGTGGTTGCTGATGTTTCAACTACTTTATTATTGGTTCATTTCCCAGGGGTTCGCCTTGGCTGAAGAGCTAAGCTGTACTGCGCATGCCCATTAGGATGACTATTGTCAAAATGACAGAAGATAAATGTTGATGAGGATGTGGAGAAACTGGAACCCCTGTGCATTGCTGATAGGAACGTGAGATGGTGTGGCCACTTTGGAGAACACGATATTGGTTCCTCAAGAAATTAAATGCGGAATTTCCATACAATCCAGCAATTCCACTTCTTAGTACGTACGCAAAAGAATGGAAAGCAGGGACTCTGACAGGTATATGTACACCCAAGTTCACGGCAGCATGGTTCATAACAGCCAAAAGGTGGAAGCAACCCAAGTGTCCATAGAGGGATGAATGGAGGAACAAGATGAGGCATATCCATACAGTGAAATATTATTCAGCCTTAAAAAGGAGGAAATTCTGACACATGCTGCAACACGGGAGAAACTTGAGCACATTACGCTAAGTGCACTGAGGCTGCGTGTTGAAAAGGCAGCCAATTAGTTTCAGCCTTCTACCAGGAGGAATCGCCTCTGCCGAGGTGAAGTCACGTTGCTGGAGAGATACTGACAGGGAGAGTAAGACCCTCCGGAAGGCACAGGAAGTCCCTCTCCCTCCTCCAGCTCCCTGTGTTGCCAGGGTTTAACAGGGAGCAGCTGGCAAAGCAGAAATGTGGTTTGTGGAGTCCGTCTTTGTGTCACAAAGCAGAATGTACAAGGGTGGGTTTGGAACTGAGATAACGGCCTGGTAACCGACACGGATGGAGCGCACCTGAATCCTGGAAGACATCACTAAGCATTGAGCTAAAAACCCGTGGAGCTGCCTGACTTTAGCTTCTTGGCATGGGAGAAAGTAGATGTCTCCCTGCGTGAGCCGCTTGCTCCTCGTCTGCTTTGCTGTGATGAACCAGCCTCTGTACTGACACAGCTCTTGTCCCCCACAGTGCCAAGCACAGGGCTGCCGCATTGGTTGACATTCATCAAATGGAACAGAAGACCCCCTCACGGCTAGTGTGGTCTGAGGGACTGGGACCCTGGCTCAGGTTCCTGGGATGAAGTATCTGTTCCCTCCCTGAGCATGCTAATTCAAGCTAGTTTTCATCTCTCTTATCCTCCGTTTCCTCAACTACAAAATGAGGGTATCGAAACCAGTTATCTGGGCCAAACATGGTGGCTCATGCCTGTAATCCCAGCACTTTGGGTGGCGAGGCAGAAGGATCACTTGAGTCCAGGATTTCAAGACCACTCTGGGCAGAATAGGGAGATCTCATGTCTATAAAAAATAAAATAATTAGTTGGGCATGGTGGCATGTGCCTGTAGTTCCAGCTTCTCAGGAGGCCAAGGCAGGAGAATCCCTTGAGCCCAGGAGTTTGAGGCTGCAGTGAGCCAAGATCACGCCACTACACTCCAGCCTGGGTGATGGAATGAGACCCTGTCTTGAAAAACAAACAGGCTGGGTGCGGTGGTTCACGTCTGTAATCCCAGCACTTTGGGAGGCCGAGGTCAGCGGATCATCTGAGGTCAAGAGTTTGAGACCAGCCTGGCCAACACGGTGACACCCTGTCTCTACTAAAAATACAAAATATCAGCCAGGCATGGTGGCAGGTGCCTGTAATCCCAGCTACCTGGGAGGCTGAGGCAGGAGAATCACTTGAAGTGGAGGTTGCAGTGAGCTGAGATTGCCCACTGCACTCCAGCCTGGGTAACAAGACTGAAACTCCATCTCAAACCAACCAACCAACCAGTTGTCTCATTGGCTTGTATGATGCTGGGTCTGCTTCACACACAGTAAGCATTCTCTTAGCCACTGTTATTGGCCATCAACTTGCATGCTGCTGTTCTGGCAATCAGGTTTTGAACTGTCCCCCCAGAAAAATCCAGCTGCACCCTGTACCTCACAGAGAGAGCCAGGCTGTGCACCTTACCTCCCTGGGCTCAAGCCACCAGCCCGATAACCTGCCTAGTACCTACCCCCAGGCCCCACCGTTCCTCCTTGTTTCTCCAGGTTGCTCATTTCTTGATGTCTTCTGGTTGCCTGAATAATTTCCTGTTGCTATGGCTTTGTA
The DNA here is from genome assembly GCA_004027715.1 of Plecturocebus donacophilus. Lineage (NCBI taxonomy): Eukaryota > Metazoa > Chordata > Mammalia > Primates > Pitheciidae > Plecturocebus > Plecturocebus donacophilus. Next base: position 3,349 of record PVKP010009642.1, read on the forward strand.
GCCTCATGCTATGCGGGCTACGGTGCCATGTCCTGCCGCTAGCTGGACTTCTTGCAGCTGGCTCTTGTTCTGCTCTGCATTCTCTTCCTTTTCAGCAGTCTTGTCCCTCTGCCTGCTCCTTGAGCCCTTCCATGGCCTTAATGAGACTGGCCAGGGATGCTTATTTCTGTAAGGCTGCTCTGCAGTATTTTTTTCTTTTTAAGACAGAGTCTCACTCTGTCACACAGATTAGAGTGCAGTGGCACGATCTTGGCTCACTGCAACCTGCACCTCCCAGGTTCAAGCAATTTTCCTGCTTCTGCCTCCTGAGTACCTGGGACTACAGGCTGATGCCACGACGCCCAGCTAATTTTTGTATTTTTTTTTTTTTAGTAGAAATGGGGTTTCACCATATTGGACAGGCTGGTCTTGAACTCCTGACCTTGTGATCCGCCCATCTCGGCCTGCGAAAGTGCTGGGATTACAAGTGTGAGCCGCCACACCCAGCCAAGCAGCAGACATTCTTTCCCTGTGGCTGCTGTAGCTTGGTGGCTTAAAATAACACGAACGGACTCTCTCATGGTTCTGGAGGCCAGAAGTCTGGCATCAAGGTGCCAGCAGGGCCATGCTCCTCCCTCTGAAGCCTCTAGGGAAGAATGTTTTCTTGCCGGTGCCAGCGTCTGGTGGCGTCGGGAAAGTTCCTCAGCTCTTGGCAACATCACTTCCATCTCTGCCTCCAATCTTCTCTGTGTCTCTGGGTGTCTTTTCTGTCTCTGATGAAGACACTCGCATTGGACTTAGGGCCCACCCTCATCCAGTATGAGCCCATCTCAATTCACACCTGCATTGTAACTGCAAAGACCTTGTGTCCAAATAAGATCGCATTCTGAGGTCCTGAGTGGACATCAATTTTCTGGGAACACTGTTAACACATAACACATGGCAAGCTGGAGAACAGGACCCTGCCTCCATCGAGAGACTCCTCGATAATCCATAAAGACAAGCAGAAGACAAAGCAGTGGCTGTCCCCATTCGGACTCAGGGGAGCCACTGTCACCTCGGAGGCAACCCCAACATTTCAGCCCCTGTGACCACCCAGCCCCTGGTGCCCAGTGGTCCCTGCTGGACTCCCTCAGGAGGTACTGTGCCCCACCCCTTGCATCTGACCTACGTGTTGTTGGCAAGGGCCCCTGTCAAAGCACACACTGTAAGAAAGCCATTGCAGGGCCAGGGGCAGTGGCTCACGCCTGTAATCCCAGCACTTTGGGAGGCCGAGGCGGGCGGATCAAGAGGTCAAGAGGTCAAGAGATCGAGACCATCCTGGCCAACATGGTGAAACCTCATCTCTACTAAAAATATAAAAATTAGCCGGGCATGGTGGCACACGCCTGTCGTCCCAGCTACTAAGGAGGCTGAGGCGGGAGAATTGCTTGAACCCCGGAGGTGGAGGTTGCAGTGAGCCGAGATCGTGCCACTGCACTCCAGTCTGGGTGACAGAGTGAGACTTTGTCTGAAAAAAGAAAAAAAGAAAGAAGAAAGAAAAGCAAGCCATCGCAGTTTGGGGACTGGTGGTAGAGTGAAGGAAATAGGAAGAGAATTAAACGAATAAAGGCAAAATCTTCACCATCCGCAAAACAATATGCAAAAACCAGGGCATTCCTCCAGACCATCCATAAATAATCCAGACCACAAAAATAATACATTGGACAGCTGGTGCAGTGGTAGCATGTGAAAGACTGTGGAACTTTCTAAAATTAATTTTCTTCATTTTGGTTTATTAAAATTGCACTCATCTATCTCCCCTGTTAAATATTTTATTTTTTCATATTAATGGCTGCAATTTCAGCTTGTGCCTATTTCTGTCATTAACACTGTACAAACTTAATATCATTAGTAGTTTTTCCCTTAATTATGTGACTAGAGAAGAAAAACATCAAAGTTTCCGTGAAATTGGAATTGTATATCTAAATTGCCTCATGTTTATTTTAACATTAACAGTAAATGAAGCTAATGGGCTTTTATATTATTAAAAGCACTCATTTGTGTCCTGCCTGTTCTAATATATAACAAAGCTTTAAAAGATGTTAAATAATTAGTTATTTAATAGGGATGGGTGGAATAGATCAAAAGAAAGGAATCGTTGAGAGTAACCCACGTGTGTAGTCGTGGGATCTGTCCCTTTTAGAGCTTGCAAACAGGATTCCCTCTCCCCATGTCCCCTGACCCACTGTTAATGTGTTAGCTCTAATTTATAATGACCCTGGAGTGTTAAAGCAATAAAATCTATTGCTGCAGCCCTGCGGAGGACACACGTGTGTAGGGGGCAATCACGTTTGCAATTATTTCTGGGCAACATCCATTCATAATTCAATACCTGCTCACGGCCCGTGGTTGCTGGAGCAGCTCAAGCCCGTGCTGGGCTGGGGGCTTTGGAGGCCCTCGGCGGGAGGGAGGCCGGTTTAGCCCTCCTCCCTACCTCCCTGACTCACAGCTCCTTGCCTCGTAGCTGGGGTCTCTTGGGAGGATGCCAGTGAATAGAGGCATTTGTCTGAGTTAGGAATGCAGTGAGACCTGGGGAAGGACTGTGGCTGCCAGCTCTCCAAGAGGTACTAGATTATTGTCACTCTCCTCCTGAAAAACCTAAACGGGCTCCTCATCACATTCCCTGCCAAGGCCAAGCTCCTTCCTGGGCGTTTGAGGCCCTCTATTCAGCGCAAGCTGCTACTTTTCCTGACATTTGTGCTCTGTTCGTCCAGCTGTGTCCAGCGCATGCCGAGCTGTCCCGCCTCCTGTCCCTGCTCATGCTGTGGCTTTTCTCTGAAATTGCCTTTGCTCTTTCTTCTGTCCATCCAACTAGACATTCTTTGTGAATCAAATTCCAGATCCTCCAAAAGGCCTCTCCTGGTCCTTATGTGTCCTGAATTTCCAAAGTAGTGTTTCCCAAACTTGAGCATGCATCAGAGTCTCTGAGAGGGCCTATAGCAAAATGGCCCTAGAGTGGAAGATTCAGAGGTCTTGGGGATGCCTGAGAACTTGCATTTCTCACCAGTTCCCAGGTGATGCTGATTGCTGGTCTGGGAACCCCACTTTCAGAACCCCTACAGCATATCTAGTCGCTGCAGATCATTAGGCACTGTGCTTGTTACTTGTGTTTGCTTGAAATGTTCTCTGATAGCGTCATGTAGCTCGTCTCCTCAAATAGACAGCAAGATCCTCATGGGCAGAGACTCTAGGCCATCTCTTTCTATCCTCCAAAACACCACTAGCTCAAGGATGGGCTCATGGTGCGTAGCAGATGACTCTTGATGAACTGGTTGACTAGTTAAAATGTTTCATTCAATTGGAGAAATCTCCCTTTTACAGGTGAGAAAGCTGAGGCCTAAAGATGAAGTAGATTGCTGGAGGTCATAAAGATGTGACGTGACAAGCAAGATTTGAAGCCAGGTTTATCCCCAGAGCCCTGGCCAATGCTTCTTTTCCTTTTTCTTTTCTTTCTTTTTTTTTTTTTGACAGTCTTGCTCTGTCGCCAGGCACCAGGCTGGAGTGCAGTGGTACGATCTCGGCTCTCTGCAACCTCCGCCTCCCGGGTTCAGGCAATTCTCCTGCCTCAGCCTCCCAAGTAGCTGGGACTGCAGGCACGCGCCACCATGCCCAGCTAATATTTATATTTTTAGTAGAGATGGGGTTTCACCACATTGGCCAGGATGGTCTCGATCTCTTGACCTCGTGAACCACCCTCCTCGGCCTCCCAAAGTGGGATTACAGGCGTGAGTCACTGCACCCAGCCAATGCTTCTTAATTAAGTGATGTCAAACATGAGGCCCCTATTTTAGGAGAGTGACTGCTTTCGTCACTGATAAGCTAAGGAGTTTGGGTTGCCAGAAGAGTTCTATTTCATCAAGGGGGGAACCTGAGATGCTTTCCCCTGGGTTTTGTGATCCTTCCCCTGTCTGGGTAAAATATATGTGGGAAGTAAGCTGCCAGGCTTCTGCTTCCCTGCTAATCAACTGCTGCACTTTATAGCCCTAACTTTAGGGCAATGAATTGGCATTTCTATGGCAAGATAAAGCCTATTCATAATCTGTCCAACTTCTCCACTATGCAGGTGAGAAAACTGAGACCCAGAGAAGAAATGCCAACATCTATAAAAGGCACTGCAACTTCCTCATTCTTCTCTCCTGATATCTTGCTCTGAGGGAAACCATGTCTTGAGGACACTCAGTTAGGCTATGGAGAGGCTCACGGGGTGAGACACTTAGGCCTCCAGCCGACAGCTAAAAGGGTGGTTTCCCTGGAAACAGATTCTCCACCTCCAGTCCAACAATCTGGAGTTTTTTTAACTGGAACATTTAATCCACTTACATTTAATATAATTCCTAATATATTTGCATTTATCTCTTCTACATCATTTTGTGCTTTCTATATGCCCTACCTTGTCTGTTTCTTCTACTCTCTCTTCTTGCCTTCTTTAGATTAATGAAATACTTTTGACCATTCAAAATGGCTTCCTCAATTTGCTATTTCAATTCTTTTAATAGTTCACCTAGAAATTACAACATATGTATTCAAAACTTATCAATAGCTAATATAAATCAATACCCTTATCTCTCTCCCAAACTATAAAAAGAACTTAGAACACTTTAAATCCATTTCACCTCTGACTTATGGGTTGGTGCTTTCATATTTTAGATTCTATCTTTTCTTTTAATCCCACATAACATTATTAGAAGAGCTTAAAGCAGTTAATGTTTACTTAGTCTTTTCTACATAGTTGCCAGTTCTTCTGTTGTTTGCTTTTATACTTCAGCTCCTCATCCTGGAATCACTTTCCTTTTCCCTTTACTCCAAACTTTGGCATTGCCTTTAGTGAGGCACTTCTGGTGGCAATTTTCTTCTTCTTTTTTATCTGAAAAGCCTGAATTTTACTTTGTTCTTGAAAGACACTTTCACTGGCTACAGAATTCTAGGTCAGTGGTTGTTTTTGCTCAACACATTCTAAAATTTTGTCTTCTGGCTCCCAACTGCTGCTTTGAAAGTAACCTGCTAATCTAGCTTTTATCTTTTGAATATGTTGTAGTCTAGTTTTTCCCCTTCTCTGACAGCTTTAAAAATATTTGAACCTTCTTAGTCCTATATATTAAGAAAAAAATGTGAGTGCTATATATACTGTTATATATCCTGTAGAAATAAATCACTTTCTTATAGCAAAAAAAAAAATTCTCATTGTGTTTGGTGTTCTCCAGTTCCACTCTGACAAATCTGCATGTGAATTTCATTTATTTGACCTTTATAGAGTTGATTGGTCTTCTTAAAATCATGAATTGTTTTCTTTCTTCAGATCTGGAAATTCTTAGCCATTATTTTCTGAATTATTGGCTCTGCCCAGTTCTCTCACTCTCCTCCTTCTGGAGTTCTAATTTGATGTATATTACATCTTTTCATTTTTATCTCCCATCCACATCTCTTTTTTTTTTCATATTGCCCATCTCCTTTTCTTTTTTTTGTTGGATTCATCTAGTCCACTGATTCTCTATTCAGCTGTATCTAATACGCTGTTTTACTTATCCAGTTTCCTTATCATTTCCAGATGTGACATTTCCTTCTTTTTATAATCTGCTAAGTCTCTCTCTCTCTCTTTTAAACATTTTCTTGTTCCCCGTAGATATTATCAATCTTGCCTTTTTCTTCCTTCTGAATAGTGAGTGTCATTGCTTTATATTCTGTACCTGACAATTCCAATATCTGAAATCTTACAGGTCTGTTTCTGCTGCTGTTTCTGTTGGTTCTCACTTGGAGCTTTGTTTCCTTGTGTGCTCAAGTTCTTGGTTATTTTTGGTCTGAGTTATTTGTTTATTTTCCTCAGAAAACTTATTTTTGGTTGGTACTTCTTTGAGGTCTGGGATGAAAAGATCTCAGCAGTTTCTGCCAGGTACCCTAAAGACACCTGAAGACTACTTTAAATGAAATTAATCATAATGGTTATTCTGACCATTGAGGTGATGTAAATTTGGGCTGTGAATCTAGTTTTCATGAGAAATTATTAATGACTCACTAAATTGTAACCCCATTTTTGAGGCTCAGTCTCTGTTTTGGAAGAGGCTGCCTGCCCCCACAGCCATGTGAGAAACTCTCTGTGTGCCTTCTCATTTGACAATTGTCCCTGTCCCAGAAGGAGGGTAGTGGTGTGCCATTGCACAGATGAGGAATTGAGGTACTGATTTCGTCCCAGCCACCACGCATCCCCATGCTAGCTTTACATCAAATATATAAAGTGAGAAGGATTCACTTGGAGCAACTAAAAGGTTTTCTCCCATTCAAAAGTTAAAATGTTAATAAAATATTTTTTTAAACTATAAAAAATGGAAGGATTGATTAAAAGGGATCCAAATAGGAATAGAGGTAAGGAAAAAATAGGTAGATAATAAAAACCTAAAAATAAGAGGAAGAGGCCGGGTGTGGTGACTCATGCCTGTAATCCCTGCACTTTGGGAGGCTGAGGCAGGTGGATCACAAGGTCAGGAGTTTGAGACCAGCCTGGCCAACACAGTGAAACCCCATCTCTATGAAAAATACAAAAAATTACCTGGACGTGGTGGCGGGTGACTGTAATCCCAGCTACTGGGGAGGCTGAGGCAGAGAATCAGTTGAACCCAGGAGGCAGAGGTTGCAGTGAGCCAAGATTGTGCCACTGCACTCCAGCCCAGGTGACAGTGTGAGACTCTGTCTCAAACAGAGGAGGAGAGAAGGAGAGAAGTGATTTTAAGACAAAATTAAGGGTCAAAGAGGAAAAATCCAGTTACTGTCAGGCCAGAGATAAGAGTCCTGAGAGTTCCTGCAGGGAGTGGGAGCACCTGTCAAGAGCGTTCCCACTCTCCGCCCTCTGGACCCCTCTGGGCTGCAGTAAGAAGAAGGGGACAACCCGAATTATCACATTTTACAGACAGGTGAACGAAGGCTCAGAGCACTGACATAACTTGCTGAGGTCACCCTGCCATGAAGAGCCGAGGCCAACATGGGGCTTCCCCTCATAGAGCTTATGGGAGCAGAGGGACAGCTGAGACCTGAGCATTCACAAGCTGCGTGGTCAGTGCTAGCATGGGAATGTGCAGAGGCTAGGGCCAAATCACTACTCCATCCTGAATCTCAATTCCTCATCTGTACACGGCACACCACTACCTCATGGTTGCTCACGTTTCAACCACTTTATTATTGGTTCATTTTCCCAGGGGTTTGCCTTGGCTCAAAAGCTAAGCTGCACTGTGCATGCCCATTAGGATGGGTATCGTCAAAATAATAGAAGACAAATGTTGATGAGGATGTGGAGAAACTGGAACCCCTGTGCATTGCTGATAGGAACATGAAATGGTGTGGCTGCTGCGGAGAACACGATGTTGGTTCCTTAAGAAATTAAACGTGGAACTTCCATACAATCCAGCAATTCCACTCCTTAGTATGTATGCAAAAGAATGGAAAGGTTAGAGAGGATGGTCAAATGAGAAGGCACATAGAGACTTTCTCACATGGCAGTGGGGGCAGACGGCTTTTTCCAAAACAGGATTGAGTCTCAATACTGGGTTAAAATGGAGTGGATCATGAATAATTTATTTTAAAAAGGAAATAGGGCCCGGTGTGGTGACTCACACCTGTAATCCCAGCACTTTGGGAGGCCGAGGTGGGCGGATCACGAGGTCAAGAGATCGAGACCATCCTGGCCAACATGGTGAAACCCTGTCTCTACTAAAAATAAAAAATTAGCTCGGCACAGTGTCGTGTGCCTGTAGTCCCAGCTACTCAGGAGGCTGAAGCAGGAGAATCGCTTGAAGCCAGGATGTGGAGGTTGCAGTGAGCTGAGATCACACCACTGCACTCTAGTCTGGACAACAGAGCAAGACTCCATCTCAAAAAAAAAAAAAAAGGAAATAGTACAGAATAAAAATATATGCATCATATGTAATAAGAGTATCACTTTGTGAAACCTACCTACTAATAACTCTGTGTGTAGTGTGTGTGTGTGTGTGTGTGAGTGTGATGCTAGGTCACGTGGGAAAGTGTATTTTTTTTACTGTGGGTTATGTTCAAAGAACTTTGAAGGCCACTGACTTTCCAAGTGGTTGCCCCTTTGAAGTCACACAGGTCTGGCTGAAATCCCAGCTCACTTCCTCCCTCACAGGCTGCTCTGAGGACGGATGAGGGAGTGCTTGTGGACAAGTTGCTAGAACAGCACCGGGGATGTCCGAAGACCTCTAAATATTGGCACCTGTTCATGGTATCATTGCCCATATCACACAGCAGGACCTCAAATAAGAGCTGTCCCTGACTGAAACATGAAGGGTAAAAAGAAGGTTGTATTGTTGCTATTCTTTTTTTTTTTTTTGAGACCGGAGTCTCGCTCTGTTGCCCAGGCTGGAGTGGGGTGGCACAATCTCGGCTCACTGCAGCCTCCACCTCCTGAGGTCAAGCAATTCTCCTGCCTCAGCCTCCCGAGTAGCTAGGACTACAGGCATGTGCCACCGTGCCCGGCTAATTTTTGTATTTTTTTGTAGAGACGGGGTTTCACCATGTTGGCCAGGCTGTTCTCGATCTCTTGACCTGGTGATCCGCCCGCCTCGGCCTCCCAAAGTACAGGGATTACAGGAATGAGTCACCTCGCCCGGCCTGTTCTTTTTATATCAATACCGATCATGTTTAGGCATTTGTGTATCAGGTGCCAACCTCATTTAATCCTCGTAGCAGCTAGGTAAAGTAAATTCTATCACTGCTTCCATTTTATAGCTGAGGAAACTGAGGTGAAGGAGATTGAGACTTAAGAGTGAGTTTCTTAAGTCTCAATTAACCTAACTCAGATTCCTGCCCCGGCACCCAGCAGCACTCACTGCCCCATTCTAGGGCCTTCTCTGGCCCCCAGGCCCTCAGTGGCTCCAGCTTTGAGCCTCCGGAGTTCTCCCTCACTGCGGGTCTGGGGTCTCCTCTGCCCGGTCTGCAGGTTTTCCATCCTCACTGCTCTGCCCTGCTTGCCTCAGGGCACCAGCCCTTCCTCTTGCTAGTGCACTCCAGATGTTTCTTATTCAAAATCCCTCCCCCGACCCCGGCCTCCCAGAGGGTGCCCTAAGTGCTGGCAGTGGCCAGGGAGCTGGGGAGAACCTGTCTTTGAGGCTGGGGCCGGGCCTGGAGGCTGCGGCTCTGTTGACCTCGGCTCCAGCCTGTGTGACCAGAGGACAAAGCTCAGCTTCTGCCACAACCCCCGGACCGAGAAAGCACCAGAAAAGAGGTCCTCCCCCGGAGCCTCAGCTTGAGAGATGACCCCGGGTCTGGAAGTCGGGAGCCCACGGCGCCACTGTCCCTGCAGCAGGCACACGGGCAGCCTCCCAGCTCGGTGTCAGCCGCCGGCTCTCACCACATCGATCATCCAGTCCTTAAGACATATTAAAATGGATTTAAAAAGACATTTTGCATTTTCTCTCCTTAACACCCACATTATTGCCACACATCGGCTTTTGTTTTAATTAAAATTGGTTTTGCAATCCTCCATGAAACTTCAGTGGGATTGTTAAAGGCGGCAATTTCCTTATCGGCAGCGCGTCCCCACAACATACTGTAATAGTTACTTTGCAACAAAGCACAAGTCTTATTAATTTAGCTCAATCAAATCAGCACCACGTTAATTTACGGGGCTGTAAAAATCTGGCAGTGCCGCTCTAGATCAAGGAACTTAGGGCAAGCAAGACACCTAGTGGGATGTTTGTTTTGTACAATGGTCCCTAACTGCATTTCTGTGATTTAAAAGCTTTCCGAGGCGTGCGATGATAATATTCCATGCATATAGAATTGTGTGTTTGCCCTGCCTCATTACTCTCCACAGAGACCCAAAATCATTTGGTATTCAACTCCTACCTAAAATATTTCCTTTTACATACAAATATTTTTTCTGCTTTAAATGGCTTCTCTAAGTTAACTTTTTTTTTCTTTCCTGGAGCTGTGAAGCAAGATTGCTTCCTACATAGGATTCTATTTTGGTCCAGTATTGATCTTTAGTGGTAGTTGCCAGGTGGGTGGTTGGCTTTTCCCCCCTTCTTTTCCCGTGGCCAATTCCTTCCCAATACAAAGCAGGCACAGGTTTTCGTGGGGTTGATTTTGAATTTCCTGCTCATTCTTTCCCTCTCCTTTCAGATTCCTGCTTCCGGGGTTTACTTTTACTAACGTCTTTCTCAACAGCTAGGAATGTTTCTGTCTCACTCACATCTTAATAACAAAGCTTCATAATAATTATTATAATGCTTTGCCAAGAGAGGCAAACTTAGCAGCCGGTAGCGGATTTGAAAGGTAGTGTGGGTTGGGGAATTGCAGCAGATGTGGGATGGAAATGAGGAGATGAAGCCTCAGAGAGGGCAAGTGACTTGCCTAAAGTCACGCAGCAAGTTACAAAGTCCACTGGACTCCAGGACTCCTCCAAGATCCTCTGGGGTTCTCTAAGCCCTAGTTTTCCTCCTCTGGAATCCTCTGAGACCCAGTGTTCTCATCAGTAGAATGAGAACCTTAAGAGTTGCTACTGGGAGTTTAGCACAGGGTTCAGTATACAGTGGCTATTAAGCAATGTCGGATATGGCTTTAATTGTCTTGCCCTTCCTCAGCAAGGGCAGGCCCACCTGTTCAAGTGCCCGACTCCAAATCCCGGAGCTGGACTATACCCAAGTCCAAGCTAAGAGCAACTGTCATCTTAGACCTGCAGAGCTTCTCTCAGCATACAGACGTATTTCCATCTGCTCCGGGAGGACATGCTCCTGCCCTGGGGATAGAGGGTGGGCTCTGGAATCCTATATATGCCTTAACTCATGGACACATGACAACCTGTCTCAAGATGGGCAGGCAAGGAAGCCCATTTCATGGATGAGAAAACTGAGTAGCATAGAGTTTCAATGATCAACCTACAATCAGATAGATAGGCCATGGCAGAGGGGAGATTCCAACCCGGGACTATGGACTCCAACGTCAGTGTCCTTTCCAGTGTGCTGGCAGCCTCTGGTGCCCTGGCCAGTCTGCAGGAGCCTGGGTGGGTGATGGCGAGGTTTGTGTGGGGAAGCGTGTTTCCTGGTGGTGGGATAAGGAGCTGCTGATGTGACAGCATTTGATATGCTGCACAAGTACTCGCTGCTTTCTCTGTGCCTAGGGCCAGGCCTTAGAGAGGACTGCTCTCTAGGTGAAGTCTTGCCTTTTCCCCATGTATGTCCTTATCTATGAATTCTGTGACCCACATGGCCCATGAATGTTCCTTCTCTGTTCCATTAGTGAGAGTGAGTTTCTGGTTTGCCTAGGCAGCAGGAGATGCCTAAGGGCTCTGCAGGGCTTTGTGCTAGTCAGGGGTAGAGAATCTTCTGTGTGACTCTCAGATGTCACCACATCCTTAGTGACAACAGCATGGGACTCACTCCAGAGATGGTCCTCACCACTTCTGGACAAAGCTCTTATTTGAATTCATCTTTCCCGGTGTAAAACCCAAGCCAACATCTTCAATAAAACATTATTACTTCATTATGAATGGCCAGACATCCTCCCCAATCTGCCCAAGGCCAGGAGGTTCCAGAACCCCCTGGTGATGGAGAGTGTGACAATCATACCAAGCACCAGCTCAAACGCACATGTGTTAGCTGAGGCCAACAGTCTGTGGGCCTGGGCAAGCAAGGTCTTATTTCCTAGGAGGGTGGAGAGACAGAGATGAAGTCTCAGAGATGAGAAGACAGGGAAGGGACGTGCCAGGCCTCGGGTAGACGTATCACCTGCTGCTGTGCATGGCTTTGAGGCATTGGCTGAGGAATGCTGGCCAGAAAGGTCACAGCTAAGAGGCTCAGTTCTAGGCAAATGCAAACCGTTTGACTGTGTACCAGGGAAGGATCACCACAATGGGAAGACGTGAGCTGATAGTGTCTGCTGGATAAAGTTTCAGAGGTGGCTTCAAAGCTGGGCGGTGGAGTGAAGGCTGCAAACGTCACTGTCCACATAATTCAACAATTGCTTTGAGAAACCTGCTGTGTGCCCAGCACTGGGGTGGGCTCTGAAAAGAGGAAGCAGAAAGCCCTCTCCAAACAGGCCCTGTCGTCCCACAGCCTGCCAGCTGCTGCAAGTCTGCAAGCTGCGGGCCCGCATCTGTGTCCCTGTGAGAAAGCTAGTTCCCGTTTCTGCTGCTTTTGGCTTCTCCTTACGTGGTCTGTGCCGGCTTTGGGGGCTGGGCGCAGGAGGTAGTTGAAATACCTGCAAAGGAGGCTGCTCTTTGGACAGCCTAGCTCCGCCCCTGCAAGCAAATGCTAAGCCTGCGCACAGCGATGTCCCATTATAGAATGACCACGCTGGGAGGTTATCATTTGCCACGGAAAAGGTGGCAGAGACGTGGCTGCTTTCAAAATGGCTTCCCTTGGACATGGCTCCAGCTAGGTCATAGAATCCCTTTTGTGTGCATGTGAAGGTGCACCTTTTGGGCAGACAGATTCCACAAGGACCTCAGATGGGTGAACGGATCCCAGAATGGACTTCAGCCTTCACAATTTCCTGGGTTGGTTATGCTTGTGCAGTGAACAACCTGTACAACCGTAACTGGTGACTTTCATGGCCAGCTGCATGGTGAAAGCTCCCAGATCCCTTTCAGCTGTTAACGGCAGGAGGATCCAGGCCTACACTCTCCCTCGACATATAGATCACCCCAGATCTAAGCCGAGACTCCTTCCCAAAGGTGGAGGAAGCTGTGCCCTAACACCTCCACCCTACGTAGAGCCAACTCACTCAGAAACTCAACTTCACACACCATGACCTCCCGCTGCCTTGGCTTCATGGAGGGATTGGTGGGCACGGCCAGGGCAGGAGAAGACCCCCGAGAACGCCTTCCACATCAGTGCCAAGCCTTCCCCTGTTCTCGCCACTCTTTAAGAAGGCTTTCTAAAGAAGAGGAACCTTCCGTGGTAGCAGATGGCGGATAAGTAGGAATGGTAAATAGTTTTAATTACTGCATAATGTAAGTGAGACAATAAAGGAGAGGCAGTGGAAGCAAGCTGCTGCCGCCGAGGCCCTGAAACTGTTGTGGGGCCCAATTTGTCTGGCATGTGCTGTTCTCAGTCTTGGGAGGGCTTTAAAGAGAACGCCGAAAATATTAATTGCCCGCCTCACTGGCCCATCCATCTTCACAACCGAGTAACACGCTTTTTTAATTTCAGGGGAATCGTTTTCAAATGGGAATCATGCAAATGAGTATTTTAGCTATTCATTTGTTTTACTGCGAGCGCTTTGTGAGCAAATGGCCTACAGCTTGCAATGAATTAAAAGACATGGGCACTGGAGACCGATTTTTAATACAAAGTCTTGACTCGGAGACGACCCCGACCAGCAGCACAGAAAATGTTGGCATAGCAACTTTGGGCATTTTCATGCAAATTGGCTTCTATATAGATGATACGAATGCAATGTTTTCCTTCAACTAATCATCATAAAATTAGTTTCACTATATTTAAATGCCTCCACTTAATGCATTATATCCATATGCATGAAATTGCCTCCGCTAATGCAGTACATAAAATGCCAAAGATACAATGAATAGCCAAATTGCAAGCAGTTATGTTATCTCCCATAAAAACGACTCCCCTCCCCCTTCTTTTTTTTGTGAGTGTGGGTGTTATTGAATGTGTGGGCGCCAAAGGCATCTATCACAAGTTGATATTAACACACAGACTCTCTCTCACACACACACAGCAAGCACATCCCAAAGTCCTCTACAGTTAAGTAACAGTAAGGCTGTAACACAATCTAACAAAAGCCAGACAAGGGAGGGGGCTGGCCAGGTTGTGGCTGACAAAACCAAAACTCCCCTCACAGAGTCTGCACCCAGAAGAGAGAGTGGAGCAGTGCACTTGGCTTGCCTGGCCTTGGAACTGGCTCCAGAAGGGGTAGCTTCAACCCTGCATCCAACCATCAGTCACACTTTGGATAGGGAAGACTGAGAGGGATGAATCTGAGCTACACGTGGGTACCCAGAGACTGACATAATCAAAAGTGGAGCCGCTGTTGCTAAGATCAACGCTCAAGTCTGCACCTGGCAGCCTGGAGAGAAGAAAACTGAGAGAACATGATCTAAGTCAATAATTGAGACAGGATCGAAGAGGAAGAAAGAGAACATCCATGGACACCTAAGTTCTCGGCATGGTACATGACACTGTCCATCTGTTATGTCATGGCACCTTTACAACAAAAGTTAAGAACACGACATGATCATCGCCGGCCTTGAGGAGTATGAAATGGGTCTCAAAGTTGAGGAACACTTGAGGTCACAGGACCAGGAAGTAGCAGAGGAAGGATTTAAACCCAGTGGGCTCTGATTCCAAAGCTGCACTTGCCTCTGTGCCAGGCTGTCCCCTGCAGGTGGTGAGAGGAGCCAGCTGTCCTGTCTGCAGCAAGGCAAGGCCAAATGTACAGAAGGAGAGACTGGTTTTATGTCTTTCCATTACCTCTTGGTTTATATGCTCCATCCATATCTGATCAGTTTTCGATCTGGATCCCAGATTCGTCCAGGATCAAGAGGACGAGGCATCTTGCAGACAGAGAACAGTGCTCTCCAACTCACTACCTGGGCCTCTGCCTTCTCCAATCCCACCAGGAAACTGAGGCTCTTCACTCCAGCCTTGGAGTATTTAAAATGTGGCTTACATAGATGGGTTCTACTCATGTTCAGGGAGGGGGTTAAGAGGGAGAGAAGCAAAAGGTATAACTGGAAAAATACAGGCCCTTCCCAGCTGGAGATGGAATTCCACCTCGGGAACACTCTGCCTCTCATTCCTTGGAGGACTCTGTGTTTGGCTTAAGTGGGGGTGGCATTTCCTCATAGGGAGGCATGAGGTAGCTTTGGAAAACAGTGTGGCACTTCCTCAAAGATTAAAAACAGAATCACCATGTGATTCAACAATTCTGCTCCTGGGTATATACCCAAAAGAAGTGAAAGCTGGATCTCAAAGGGAGATTTGCACAGTGCTGTGGTTCTTAATCGCAATACTCACAGGGGCCAAACAGCAGAAGCGACCCACATGTCTACCAACAGATGAATGTGTAAACAGAATGTGGTCTAGCCATATAATGGAATATTATTCAGCCTTGAAAAGGAAGGAAATTCCGTTACATGCCACAACATGGATGAACTTTGAGGACAATATGCTAAGTGAAAAAAAGCCAGTCACAAAAAGAGAAATACTCCAGTGGAGGTTGCAGTGAGCTGAGATCATGCCATTGCCCTTCAGCCTAGGCAACAAGAGTAAAACTCCACCTCAAAAAATAAATAAATAAATACTCCAGCCTCAGCAACATAGCAAGACTCTGCCTCTAAAAAAAAAAAAAAAAAAAAAAATCCAGGCATGGTGTCCTGTGCCTGTAGTCCTAGCACTTGGAAGGTTGAAGTGGGAGGATCTGTTGAACCCAGGAGTTCAAGGCTGCAGTGAGCCATGATCACACCATTGCACTCTAGCCTGGGCAACACAGGAAGACTCTATCTCTTAAAAAAAAAAAAATGGCAAATACTGTATGGTTCCAATTATGCAATGTACCTAAGGGTCAGATTCATAGAGACAAAGTAGAATGGTCATTGCTAGGGCTGCAGAGAAAGGGGGTGTGAAGTTAAGGTTCAGTGGGTTCAAAGTTTCTGTCTGGGAAGATGAAAAGTTCTGGAGGTGGATGGTAGTGACAGTTGTACAATAATGTAAATATATTTAATGCTACTGATCTGGGCCGGGCATGGTGGCTCTTGCCTGTAATCCCAGCACTTTGGGAGGCTGAGGCGGGGGGATCATGAGGTCAGGAGTTTGAGACCAGCCTGGCCAACATGGTGAAACCCCTTCTCTACTAAAAATACAAAAATTAACTGGGTGTGGTGGCATGCGCCTGTAATCTCAACATCGCTTGAACCTGGGAGGTGGAGGTTGTAGTGAGCTGAGATCACGCCACTGCACTCCAGCCTGGGTGACAGAGCGAGACTCTGTCTCAAATAAAACAAACAACTACTGATCTGTACTCTTAAAAATGACTAAGATGGTACATTTTATATTCTGTATATTTGACTACAATTAAAAATAATGTAAATTTTTTTTTAAAAATGCATGAGGTAGGAAAACATCTTTCCTACCCCAAGCATGTCACGGAAGTCAGGTGACAAACTCTCTGAGAGGCTTGATGAAGAACAGACTCTTGGATCGCTCAGTCCCAGCCACCTCTCGAGAAACACTTCTGTATTCAATACAATTTTGTTGAACTAAATTAAGTGGCAAAGTGAGGGAGGCCCCAGGAGTGACAGATTAGCTAGGTCTGATGCATGGATCAGAAACTCCTCCAATCTCATTTAGGTGACCCATTCGCCTTTCCTTCTAAATTTCTGCCTTTTGTCATCTGTCTTATCTGAACAAACCCTTCCATCTATCACCAACACACAAATACTCCTATTTAATTTATTTCCATTGGTCTTTTTCCTTTGTTTCCCCTCCATCAGTGGCTTTCTCACCACTCAGAATCGTTATGGCTACTGTGAATTTACAAACATTAAATAAGTTGGCATGCTCTTTTGCAAATTGAATGATTTAGCCTAAGCATTATCCTACCTGTCATCCTAACCTATGTGTCTCCTCTAAGCATCGGTCCTGTGGTTCCAATAGCAGCCACCAGGTGGCAAGTTTTGGAAAACTCAACCTATATCAAATATGGCAAATGCTGCCTTTGGTGGCTGTATTGAGATTTGGAGGCGTGATGCCTAGGGGACAATTAACCAGGATTTGAGGGGACACATCTGTATTAAAAAGCCAGTTTGGCAAGGCGCGCCACGCCTGTAATCCCAGCACTTTGGGAGTCCGAGGCAGGTGGATCACGAGGTCAGGAATTCAAGAATAGCCTGGCCAAGATGATGAAACCCTATCTCTACTAAAAATACAAAAATCAGCTGGGCACGGTGGCAGGTGCCTGTAATCCCAGCTACTAGGGATGTTGAGGTAGGAGAATTGCTTGAACCTGGGAGGTGGAGGTTGCAGTGAGCCGAGATGGCACCATTGCACTCCAGCTCTAGTCTGGGCGACAGAGTGAGGCTTCAAAAAAAAAAAAAAAAGTCAGCCTCTTTGAGTGATGGCAAGTGTAATGGCTCTGAAGAGACCCCCAGCTCCAGCTGCTGTCACACCCTCTGGTGCCTTTAGCTCCCAGTGGGCCTATGTCTTGTGTCTAACCTACGTCTGGTCCAGGGCTTCAGGCTTCAGCTCTAGCTGTACTCCGTGGACCACTCTCTTTCATGGCCTCAGTCTTGAGGTAGGATCAAAGGTCCAAGCTCATTCTGCTTCTCTGCTTCTACTGTCTTTCCCAGATTCGGGTTTTTAATTGTCCTCTCCCAGAATGCTATTGTGGCTTTGTTCCTGGCACACCCTTCCCGGTGCAGCTTTCTTTACTAGTTTCTGCCAGATTGGCACCTCCTGCGTCTGGAGGAAGTGGGATCTCCAGCTGCATGGAATCATGTCATCCGTGACCTGCAAAGGGGTTGCTGCCCTTTGGAGAACTTTCTTTTGCAATTGATAGTGTTCTCCTAGATTACAAGCCGTTAGAAAAGAAACGGTGACTGCTAAAAGTCAATGAGGATTCATGAAGAAAAGTTACCCCAAACTCACCTGGCTTCCCTTCTGATGACATGCTTCAGGCCTAATGCATTTTTATTTCTGCCACACACTTTGAAACTCTCTCTTGTTGGACTTATGAACAAAGCAGAGAGGAGAGGCAGGAAGAGAGTTTAAACATGCAGATTCACAGGTGGTCAGTCAACCCTGCACACAGAATATGGAGCAATCGATTAGAGGGAGGTCTCTGGTGAAACTGTGTAGACCCATCGTTATGTCTGTTCTATTCTGCTTTTTACTCCCTTTTATGAAGACTCTAAAGGCAAACTTTCTGCATCCCCAGGCATGGGCAGAAGCCCTCGAGTGACAAAATCTGGATTGGAAAAGTGTTTAACAGGCTACCAAGAAATGGGCTGAATGCAAGCAAGTGAAAATGAACAGATGAAAAATGTGAAGTTTCCCATTTAGGTTCAAACAATCAATCGCCAGAGCACCAGCATGGGAGGGCAGACACTTGATGGGATAGCAGGTCCTTATGTTAAATCCCTAAGGTTTTAGTATGCCATAAATGAATTCCTAACTAAAGATGCGGTGTATCTTGCAAGGAAGAGAACTAAAGCAGAAATTTAAAAAGTAAAGCCGCCATACAGCTGCTAAGAGAACTAATGTCAGCTTCGACTGTATCAGTGCAAGTTTGGGGTAAAGACGGTGGTGGGGCCGGACCCACTGTCATGGTGCCCATCAGACAGAGCTGCCCTGGAGCCTAAGGAAGCTGGGTGCCTGCGCTGAGCTGGTCAGGGGTCCTGCAGTCATTGCATGAGTGACACTTGAGCTGCAGAAGGACGCAGGCCCTGCTACATCCCCAGTAGTCACTGTAGCCTCTGACGCAGACAAGGTGCCGGCTGCGTTTGTGGGAAGAACAACAGCATGAATGATCAGATGGGTCAGGACTTTCTTTGACTATTTCAAAGAGGGAACCGGGCCCAACAGTGGCAGTGGCCCAGGATATCACTGGTCCTCTGAACCCCCTTTTAATGGGCCCACCCATGAGCCTTCCCTGAAAGCCTATTCCTAGGAATCCACTATGAGCAGTTTACACATCTTAGAGTGGAAAGAGACATCGACTCCTTGTTCAAATCCCTTCTCTACCATTTCCTGTGTGAACAGGCAATGACCTCGCTTCTCTGGGCCACTTTCCTTAACTGCCAAATGAAAATACGACTGCCTCCTTAAAGGATTAAAAGAAATGGCAGATGCAGGAACCCAGCACATAATAAAGGATCAGAAAATGTGCAGAATGAATGAGTTTCCGCTGACCCCTCTCATGCAGCCTGATTCCCCGCTCTGCATCACTGTTGACAAATAACCCTTGGCCCACCAAATCTTTTCCTCCTTCAGGCGCTGAGCCTTCACTCTCCCATCAGGAAGCCTCCCTGGCCACACCCTGCCTCTTCTGTTTCCCCAGATCACTTACTGTCCGTTCTCACCTTGTTCTCCAGCTCACCTGAAGGACCAGAGGACATCTGCCAGGGCTGGCCCTCCAGGTCTGGGCTCACTGCCTCCCAGGTCAACATATCAGTGCTGCGAACTGGACCGGGGCAGTGTGGAGTGAGGAGCAGCACCCTCCCCGGGGACTCTGGAGACCTGGACTCTAGCCCTGGCTGCTCCGGAACTAGGCAATTCCTGTCCCCTCCCTGGGCCTCATGGAAGCTTCTCCAGACGACCCCTCGCACGTGGTAATTCTCTCAAGTACTGGGACTCGTGGCACTGTCAGTGACTGTGAGGTAAAGACAGGGATCCCAAGCAGAAGGGGCCACCTATGTGGCAGCCATTTTTACGTTCCAAGGAAGACTCGGGTCCCTGGGGACAATGACACGCTCTCCCTACCAGGGTAATTGTCCCAGCGTTTCCTCGCCTGGTGAGGACACTCAGGTCTGTAGCTTCCTTCTGGATGCACTGATGTCCCATCTCAGACAGATGCCCTTGGAGGCTTCTTGACCCTCTTGCTGGCTTCCTTACAAGTAGAAGCACCCTGGCTGGAGTCTCTAATCCCCGGAGAGCTTGAGGAGCTCCTTTTCCTCTCTGAGCCTCGTTTTCTCCATGTATACCAGGAAAGGATTGAGTTAGATGAGTTCCGAGGCCCCTATCAGCAATAATGTCAAAATTATCCTAGGGGGGACCCACCCCCAATAATCGAGGCAGGACTATCAAAACAGGACCTGGAGTTAGTAAACAAAGCTTATTAAATGGAACCCTCAAATAATTATTCTTCCAATCTCAATCAAGAAACCCAAATAATCTGGCTTCTCAATTTGCTCCAGCAATTTCCTTGAATTTCTGCTGTTGATTAGTTCGGGTAGCCAGTTAATGGGGGCTGGCACACCAAAGCCATTCATTCTGTTTTCTTAGAGGCAGGCTCCATTTTGGAAATCAGAACCAGGAAGTAATGGCTTTTGAAGTACTGCCAACAGAGGAGGAGGGAAGTCCTCACACAGTGCCATCACTGCCTGGGATCTCACAAGGACGATGACACTGAGGATAAGAATGAAGAAGGATGGGGAGGGATGTCCCTGGCAGAGGGTGCCCAGCCATAACTGGGGATGGAGATGGCTGGATGTCTGGCGAGACAGAGCTGGAGGCAGCAGAGCCCAAGGGCAAGCTGGCTGGGATCTGAGGTGTCCAGGCACATCTCTTGCAGGGAGACAGACGGGCCAATAATGGTAATTCACACTTAGGTACTGAGAGCTTGTGCCAGAGGAGGCAGAAATTCTAATTCCAGGGACAAAGTTAACTGGCCACCACAGACAGCTGGCAGATATCAGAGGCAGGAGTAAAGGCTCAGGAACCCAGCAGCTCAGAGTACATCCATTCACTCAAGAAATATTCATTAAGGACCTACTATGTGCCAAGCCCCATTCTAGACTCTGGGGATAGAGCCTGAAACCAGACAGAAGAGCCCTGCCCACGTGGGGCTAATTCCTGTGGAGGAGGCAAGTACAATTAATTGTGTGACATAATGGCAGGGAGGAATTGATAAGGGCCATAAAAAGTAAGGCAAGAGAAAAGAACGGAGGCCCGGCGCGATGGCTCACACCTGCAATCCTGGCACTTTGGGGGGCCGACGCAGGTGGATGACCTGTGGGTGTCTCTACTTAAAATACCAAAATTGCTTGAACCCAGGGGAGCGGAGGTTGCAGTGAGCCAAAATCACACCAGTTCACTCCAGCCTGGACAAAAGAGTGAGACTCTGTCTCCAAAAAAAAGAAAGAAAGGAAGGAAGGAAGTGGAGAGTGATGGGGTCGCTATTTCAGATGAGATGGTCAGGGAAGGCTTCTCTGAGGAGGTGACAGGGAGCAAAGACCCGAACGAAGCAGGGAGTGAGCAAAGGGCCGGAGAGACAGCAGCTGAGTCTGTCTCCATTAGCCGCACTCAGTGATTTCTGCTTATGTCTTAATGGTCAGAGCTGGGTCACTTGGCCGCCTCTGTACAGTCAGTGGAAGGGAAAAGAGGGTTTCGCTGGGGGTAGCCAGGACAGCCAGTCAACACTCTGTGCCCTGGGTCATCTTACTAGAGCCTCCCAGTATGCAGGGTGGCTCTGTGGGGACGTTCGCTCTGGGTCACCTGAAAGGCCTGTGTCTTCTCCAATAAGAAACAGCCACATAGGGAAATAGGAAAATCCAGCTCCAGCTCTAGCTGTGCCGCAAACCTGCTGTGTGACCTCAGGCCAGATGCCTGTGGTCTCTGGGCCGTGCTGGAGCCATCATGAGACTTAAAGAGTCTCAAGTTCCAAGTGCCACCCCCTTTCAGCCACCGTGAAGTCTGACATTTACAGCCCTAAGAACCCAGCTGGGTCTTGGAGGGGCACACAGAATGGGCACCTTCCCGAAAAACACACAAATACTGAGGGGCGACCCAGTGGCAGGCGTGGGGCAGGGGTGGAGTGAGGTCGCACCCCCCCAGAAACACAGCTAAGGCTCAGTAATCAAGATACATTCTATTTTAATGCAGCCTTTTAAAAACTCAAAATCAATGCACAAAATCCGTGATGAACAAAATATTAAAACTTTCAGTAAAGACAAGATCAGGATTACTTACCAACTTTTCCTTTGGCTGAGGCACCAATATGGCTATGACGTGTGGCACTGTTGCTGACCTTGTCTTTATTTAAAATGCTGAAATTTTATTTATCATCCATTAAAAAAACATATCTGCCAGGCGTGGTGGCTCATGCCCGTAATCCTAGACCTTTGGGAGGCCGAGGCAGGCAGACTGACTAAGCTCAGGAGTTCAAGACAAGCCTGGGCAACGCGGTGAAACCTCGTCTCTACTAAAATACAAAATATTAGCTGGGCGTAGTGGTGCACACCTGTAGTCCCAGTTACTTGGGAGGCTGAGGCAGAGAATGGCTTGAACCTGGGAGGCAGGGGTTGCAGTGAGCCGAGATGGTGCCACTGCACTCCAGCCTGGGCGACAGAGCGAGACTCTGTCTCCAAACAAAACAAAACAAACAAACAAACAAAAAATATCACATTAAAATCTTGTTTCATTACTGAGTATTTGGGTACCTCCTTAAATTTTGCTCCCAATGCAGTCGCCTCACCCGCTTTGCCCTAATCCTGGCCGCCATCCCAGCCGCAGGCCTCCCAGGAAAGCCCCTGACTGCACACCGGCCAACCTGCCCAGCCAGGCATTTGCCGTGTCTGGGGACATCGGGGGCGCCCAGTGGACATGTGTAATTTTTAGCCCTTTGCCATGAAGTGTTTGGATGAAAGGCCCCGCTATTTCTTTAAGAAGACAACATGCCGTAGCCATCAAAAATTTAGTCCCACAAATTAGTAGCGCCTCTCTAAAGTGCCATATTTATTTAATCATAGTAAATTTGGGCCAAACCCTCTCCCGGGGCTACCAGCACCTGCCTCCATATCCCTGAGGAGTTCGGCCCCCAAGACAATGCTATTCAGGCCAAGTCCCTCTGCCTATGGTTTCCCTAGCCCGCTGGCTCACAGGGAGATAAAACACCTTAGCCTCATTACTCAGATGGCTAATTGCAAACTGATTTAATTAAAGTATACAGATATTTCCCCAAGTTAGTTACATTTCATATCACTCCATTAGGAGTAATTGGCTGGGATGGGGAACTGTGGAGAGGGAGGCTGGCCAGGTGGGCGGGGGGCTGGGAGCTCCCTCAGTTGACACCAGGCTCATTGCCCAGCTACTGGGGGCCAACTAAAGGCATTCCTGGCACTACAGAGTCACTGAGTGAGACCCACCTCCACTCAGCAGCTTACTGGGGCTGCCCCCTGGATCATTTTAATCACAAGAACTAACTGCTCGCAGCCTGGGTTGGGAGCCTGGTTTGAAGCTTGCCTCTGCACTTCCCAGCTCTGTGACCTGCAACAGTCACCTAATTTAGCTGAGGCTCAGCTGCTTCCTCTTTAAATGGGACTTGTGGAACGCTCACCTCAAACGGTGTCATGAGATTAAATGAAAACGAGCTTCGAAAGCCCTTATCATAGTACCTGGTGCAGAGTTAATGCTTGATAAAGAATGATGTGATTGTTTGGGGCCAGGTGTGTGGCTACAGAGTGAAGAGGTAAGGATGGTAGAAGAAGCATCAGTCTCAGAGGCAGCAATGTTGGAGTCTGGTCTCAGGTGATGTCCTTGACTATCGGTAATCTTGGACAAATTGCTTCCTTCCCTGAGCCTCAGTGAATTCACCTGCAAATTACAGGAAGGGGGCAGACTGTGGTCTGTTCACCCCATATCTACGAGTCCCTTCTTCCTTATTCACACAGCCCTGGCTGGGGCAGCCATGTGCCAGCTACAAAAACTACATTTCCCAACCTCCCTTATAGCTATGGGTGGCCACATGACCAATTTTGGTCAATGAGGCAAAAGAAAGTTGTTCCCTTCTTGGGTGGGGTTCTAAGAAGTCTCCTTTAAAAGGAAGATGATGGCCAGGTGCAGTGGCTTACACCTGTCATCCCAGCACTCCGGGAGGCCGAGGCAGGCAGATCACCTGAGGTCGAGAGTTCAAGACCAGCATGACCAACATGGAAAAACTCCGTCTCTACTAAAAATACAAAAAATTAGCTGGGCGTGGTGGCACATGCCTGTAATCCCAGCTACTTGGGAGGCTGAGGCAGAAAAATCACTTAAACCTGGGAGGCAAAGGTTGTGATGAGCCGAGATTGTGCCATTGCACTCCAGCCTGGTCAACAAGAGTGAGACTCCATCTTGAAAAAAAAAAAAAAAAAAGGAAGCTGACTCTGCTGACAGGCACCCTTTCCCCTCCTCCTTTCTTCTACCTAGAATGTGGCCCTGATGGTTGGAGAGCTAATGGCCACCTTGTGATTACAAGGTGACCTTGGGGGTGAAAGCCACTAGCAGAGACACTTGGCAGAGAAGGAAGCTAGGAGACACTAGAGTCTTTGATGGGGCCTTGGAGTTGTGGCCCCAGTTCTGATCACCTCTGGATATCACAGTGCAAGAGAGAAAGATACGCCTCATCTTTTGTGTTTTGTTTTCGTTAAGCCTTAGCTTTTTGAGTCTTAGTTACCTGCTGCTGAAAGCTATCTGTAACTGATAGTACTGGCTGGCCTGTCCTATCAGAGTATTACAAACTTGATCTCTGAGCTGGTCAGATCTGCTCACCTCCTTTCTTCACCAGGAGGGATTCCTCAGCCTGCAGCAATGTTCTCCCACTCCTATCTGTCTCCAGCTCCAATCTACTCCCCGACCTCAGGGTCTTCACTGGGATCCAAGACCCCATGTTCCTAGCCCCTTCTCATAGACATCAGACCCTAGATCTGCCTGCTTCTCCAGTGCCTGCACAGCCAGTCCATTTTCTGATGCCCATAGCAGTACAGAGAGACTGGGGAGGAGATTTGTAGATGACAGCTCTGGCATGTTGGAAATGCGAGAATCTGCTCCTGAAACATCTGTCCCTTCGTTTCATTGTGTGACCTTGGAAAATCATGAAAAATCTCCAAATCTCTCTTTGCCTTGGTTTCCTCATCTGTAGTGAGACACATTTGTAGTTAGTTGCTTTCAAAGGCATCTGCCTGCCAGACACAGGTGACAAAATTTTATGGGTCCCTGAAGCAGTACCCTAGAGGGTCCGACTCCTGCACCTTCTTCTACTGAGTAAACAGTAAACGTCACTGTGTGTCTCTCTGCAAGGGTCTGATTAATAGAAAAGGATTTGTGAGACTAGTCTTAAGCAGTAGCAAATCTGGTGTACTTTGTGCTAAGAATTTGTCTTTCTGGTTCTGTAATGGAGAGAGGGCCATCGTAGCATAGAATGTGGGTTTAGGACCCCTATAAGCCCGCTTCTCAAGCCAGGCCAGCAGGCTGGTCAGTTACAAGCTTTGAGGCCGGTCTCTGAAACCAATACTGGATGAAATTTCTCTGTCTTGGTTTGTGTCCTTAAGAGTTTAACCTTGTGACTGTATGAGGATATTTTCTCTTGGTTTTAACCATCAGGAGGACGGAATTTGGGGGTTCATGTCATAGCCTAAATATTATCTTGAGCAGTTAAAAGTCTTTGCAAGCTTGAAATTGGTTTCTCTAGGCTCCTTCCGTGAAGACCAACAGAAACTGCTCACTGCTCTAACTCAGTAGCTAAGGCCTTGCTTTTTGACAATGGCACCCTGGGTTCTATTCTTGGCTTCTGGAATGATTCCTTTCTGTTTTTTAATTTATGTAACTTTGCCATTTATTGAGGATCCCCCCAACACCCTGCCCATGGATAGCTTCTGATTTACTGTCTTGAATTTTCCTTTCTCTAAACTACCCTGGGAAGCTTCTAAATCTTATTAAAAAACAGAAAGAACCGGCTTACCATCCCTTTGAGACACCTATGTGTCCATGGTTAACATATAACCTTAGTTAAAACCGACTGATTTCAGTGGAAAGTTACCTGTGGTAGAATTCAAAAGCCAAAAATATTGGCCCCTTGGTGTGGCTGAAGTCGGATAATAAAAACATTTTAAAGGATTTTTTAAAGAGTGCTATGGTTCCAAGTCAGCTTAATTTAAAGTGGATAAACAAGCTACAGTATAGTTAAAAGGCCTTCATGTTCTTCTCTTCTAGGAACTTGTTTTTCTGGATAAAGGTGTTTCCTTCTCAGTTGACTGAATTCTTTTTCTCCATTTTTTTGTCTTGCCACTCTTCAGGCACACACATGAAAGGACTTCAGATAACTTCTGGTAGCCTGGGACTCACTGGGAAACACAGAGGAGGCGTTACAGACCCTGTTTTGCAGGGGAAAAAATACCCTCTGTTTTCCTCATGAAACCCCAGGAATTAAAAGTAGATCAATCCCTCTCAAAATCAAAGGCTCTGTTCTGTTTTGCATTGTGTCACCTGACAGTTTGGAGTTTGAGGGGTATCAGCAATTACTTCTCATTATGAGAGAGCTTTGGTGTGTAATAACTAGGTAGGAAATATACTTTCGGGGATGGCTGATAGTAGTTCTGGAGGGACACTTGACTCATCGCACACTTGGATCAGAGACGCATGCTCTCGGCCACTGGGAAGATAAGGAAACATCCCCACACCCAACTGGGAGATGACACTCCCAGGAGAGGTGATGCCCAATTACAAAGTGGGCTGCTTGGCTTCGGGTTGGCTTGAGTGGGATGCAGGGTGGAAGCACTGCACGGTCCTCTCCTGAAGTATTTCCCTCCTTTGGGGGATCCAGGATCCAGTATAAAACGGCACCCTTAATTTTGGGGACCTGTCTTTGCCTGCAGCTGCTTCTTTGGCCCTAGAAATGCATGTTTCCCTGGGTCTGTTCCTCCAAGGGCTCCACCCTGGAGCCAGGCATCCAATTAAGAAACTGGCAAATGAAAAATCTTACAGTTTTTCGTTTATCTGTCTGTATTTATATGTGTTGTGCGTGTGTGATGTTTATATATAAAAGAGTTCTGATTGGCTTAGAAAAATAAGCGCTTAAATCAAATATTTTGTCAGAAAAATAAAAACGTTAGTACCTTTTTGTTCATGTGACCGCAGTAATCTTTTGGAAATAAAGATAGTTTCAAAGATTATTGGTAAAATATCTTGAAAATGTAGACATTTAGTCCAAATCAAGGTCAGATATCAGATTTGCTAAATGCTCTAAGGTCAAACTGTTTCTTTGATTTTGAAAATGGTTTGATTTACCTACTTTGGAGCATTGGATTGTAGATAAGGCCTGGGGACATATGGAGAGCTGTGCTCACCAGCTATGCTGAGTCAGACCTTATCTTCATTTCTGTCTGATGTCCTAGGCTCCACCCCAGTACGTAATTAAAATTGCTTACTTATCAGGTTTTTCACTAAAAATAAAAGTTGCCGAGAGTTAAACATTGTAACATGTAGTTGAGACCACTGGAGAAAGTTTTACATACAAGGTGTATAGGGAGCGTGTTTTTGGTAAAAGATTATAAGAAGGCATGGGAATATGGCTTTTGTTAAAAGGTATGTAATTTTATCTAGTTCAGAGGGTTTTAAAGATTGTCTTAACCTAAAATAGCAAGGGAACAAAACTGAAGGTGTAAGCAAAGTGAAAAGGATTTGTAAAGGGTTGATCTTGTAAAAATTCTGTGGGTATAAACAAGTTGGCTAAGATTTAAAAGAAATTATTTAGCTTTTTTCTGCAGGTTAAAACATTAAAATGACACTGGTGTGGGGCCAGAATCTGGGCCCATGTATACAAATAACAGGGTTATTAGTGCCTTAGAAACAGGTTAATAGTGCCTTAGAAAATTGATCTGCTATTTGATGGAAAATTGTAAAGAGTTCTAAAAAGTTTATGAAATTCTTAACCTTATGGTCAAGCTAATTAAAACTGGATAAAGATATAAAATTTTATTTTAAAAACTACCTTTAACATTAAAGATGCACTAATGCAAACATGGAATTTGGTTTTCTCTTTTGAAGATGATTTTTAGGTAATGTTAAAAGATAATGAAAGGGGTTTGTTTTCTCCTTTGGGTAAATGGCAGGGAAAAAAGGGAGGAGAGAGAGGGACAAATGCAGCTGGCCTCATGCTGTCATTATTGAGTCTTGTTTGGAAAGCTCAGTCTCCTCTATCTGAGTAAAGCTTTTCTTTTTAAAAAAATTTAGGAGTTATCATTTCGGCCAAATGAATGACTTATGGTGACCTAGGATTCTATTTTGTGATATCCAGTGTTTTAAACCTTTGATATTTGACAAACTTTCCAAATCAAATGATAAATTTTGTCTCTTTTTAGCCTAATCTTTTAGATATTAGGTCCTCTAAAGTCCAAAAATGACATTTGGCTTATTTGGTACAAAAATCATACAGGAAGCATTGTCAAATATGAAATAATGTTTGGCATTCTTCGGTCTATATTTGTGTAAATGTATTATTGGTATGTGTTCCAAAATTATGTAAAACTGTTATAATTCTGATATGAGTTAGGATGTGTTATCAGTAATAATTATCATGTTAAATGACTGGGTGCCACAGAGATAAATTTCTCTGTCAATTGTGCCTTTAACTGTGCTGCTGCCCTAAAATGTTTTTGTCACCCACAGACAATTGTTGTCTCGATTTGGTCCTCTTTAAAAGATGATTTTACAATCAGCTATAAAATTTAACAGGTGCTGTTTTCTCTGTTTTGTTTTTTGTGTTTTTTTTTTGAGACAGAGTTTCGCTCTTGTTGCCCAGGCTGGAATGCAATGGTGTGATCTCGACTCACTACAACCTCCACCTCCCAGGTTCAAGCGATTCTCCTGCCTCAGTCTCCCGAGTAGCTGGGACTACAGGCACGCGCCACCACGCCTGGATAACTTTGCGTTTTTAGTAGAGATGGGGTTTCCGCATACTGGCCAGGCTGTTTTCAAACTCCTGACCTCAGGTGATCTGCCTTCCTCGGCCTCTCAAAGTTCTGGGATTACAGGTGTGAGCCACCACACCTGGCCCCGGTGCTCTTAAATGTGGGTTTCTGATTAATAACTCTAGGAGATTGTGACATTAGGATAGAAAAAAAAAACCTTCAAATAGAAAAGTGAAAGGTGTTTGGTTTTCTTTGGATTGTATTTGTATAAATATGTTGTTGGTATGTTTTCCAAAATTATGGGAAACTTTTATAATCTTGATATAATTTAGTATACATGATAAATAATTATGTTATGTAAAATTGTTGAATGCCACAAAAGTAACCAAAATTCCTAGTCAATTGTAGCTTTAATAGTGCCTATAGACTTTTGTCACCCACATCTTGCTTTGGTCCTTTTCAAAAGGCAGTTTATAATCAGATATAGGACTCTGAGTGCAGGTCTCAGATAACTTTGAAAATTGTGCTATTGGAATAGAGAAAAAAAACAAACCTCTAGGACTCTCACGGAGAGCTAATGTGTTAAACATGGCTACATCTTTTGTTTTGTGAGTCAAGAGAACTTACTTCTTTAGAGCTATTTGCAACTTTTAACAAGTGAGTAAAATATACTCCTGTGAACAAAATTTGGAGTGTATTTGTTCCTCTCTATCTGATTTCTCCAGAATTTGGAAACTCTTTGTGAGTGTTCTCAATTTTTGGCAGTATAGCTAATTGCATAAACGAAATACAAATCTATTTTCTTTCGTAACAGGATACAATTGGAGAAACTGGTTATTTTCCCAAGGCTTTGACTGGAATGGCATGCTTCTTTAAAGAATCAAAGTTGAGGCCAGGTGTGGTCGCTCACACCTGTAATACCAGCATTTTCAGAGGCTGAGGCAGACGGATCACGAGGTCAGGAGTTCGAGACCAAGCCTGGCCAGCCCCATCTCTACTAAAGATATAAAAAATTAGCCAGGCATGGTGGCTCATACCTGTAATCCCAGTTACTTGGCAGGCTGAGGCAGGAGAATTGCTTGAACCTGGGAGGCGGAGGTTGCAGTGAGCCAAGATCACCCAGTTGCACTCCAGCCTGGGTGATGGGGCAAGACTCCATCTCGGAAAAAAAAAAAGAATCAAAGGTGATTCATAGAGCCAATTAAAGCTCATTGGGGCATCTGGCCTCATACCTTGTCCACACAGAGTCCCTGTACAAGGTTCCTGACCTGTGGTAAGTAAAGAATGTCACTTTCTAACAGGCCCAGAAATCCCAAGTTATCTTGAGACCTCAAGAGGAGAAGAATTTGCCAAACTCATAGGTATTTGAGGGTACAAACTCATAGCTGGGCTCAGCTTTTAAAAAGTCTTATCTGAGATTCTTCATGGAACAGAGTTCTATCAAAGCCCATTTAAAAGCTGAAGTGAAAAATAATTATTCTTGCTGCATTTTATGCAAATAATCAAGCCAAGTACAGTAAGACTAACATTTATTTTGTAAACAAATCAATTCGATCATGATTTGTTTTTAATAAAAATAGGGACTGGAGAGAGAAAAATTATGCTTCAAAAGAAAAATACAGTACACTGTTGTTAGCTGTTCTTGAGGGTTTTTTTCCTGCAGTTTTGACTACATTCCAAATTCTTTGTGGGTTAGAAGTCCCCAGACTAATGGTTTCAGATCTTTGGTTTTAAAATCGGGAATTGTACTTCTCATCCTAGGATTCGTTATTTACCTTATAGTATGCTGTTGACTTACATACTATTCTGAAACTATAGACGAGAACACTAATGCTTTTGCCGCCCGTCCTCGAAGCCCAGCCAGGCCTGCGTGAGTACACTCAGACAGTTGCAAAGCGGTTCCACTATTCTCACCTTGGAGTTCACTCCCATTCCCACTACGTCCCCTGTCAGCAGGAAGAAGCCAGAGCGATTAAAGACCTTTCCCCATCTTCACAGCCTACACCTTAGGATTAAGGTGTTCAAACCCCAATGGGAGGGATTGAAACCACCTTTGCAAAATTATGACTGAGACAGTAAGAGAGATCTAATGTAACTGACTCCATCCTGCTTCTAACCTCCAACCTGTTCTTGTTCTTTCCTGGGCATAGGCTGAACTAACTTTGGGAGAAACTTAGCGTATAGAATATAGTTTAAACAAAGATGATAATAGCCCTTTCCCAAAGCAGACTTCCTTCTTGCCTGGGACTAGATTGCCTTTGTGAGACTAACATTAGCCACAAGATTAGAAATTATGGTTTAGGATTTATGCAGCTGGAGGCTACAAGTTTCTGTTCCTCCCTACACTCCTCCTAAGATCAGGGCTTCAGATGTTTTGCAGACCCTGCACTTGATGGATCAGCTGGTATCACCCAGCTCAATAAATTGGCACCTCTGCTCTTGTGGCCTCCACCCAGGAACTGACTCAGTGCAAGAAGACAGCTTTGACTCCTGTGATTTCACCCTGACCAATCAGCACTCCTGGCTCACTGGCTCCCCCCAGCCCACCAAGTGATCCTTAAAAACTCTGCTCCCCAAATGCTCAGGGAGACTGATTTGAGGAATGATAAAACTTTGGTCTCCCAAACAGCTGGCTCTGTGTGAATTACTCTCTCTCTATTGCAATTCCCCTGTCTTGATGAATCGGCTCTGTCTAGGCAGCAAGCAAGGTGAATCCTTGGGTGGTTACATCAAGGGGCAGCAGGGGACTTGGGAGTCAGGCTTCCAGTTTGCCTCTGCCTCCAAGACCTTGGCCAAATCCTTTCACTTCTCTGAACCTCAGTTTCCTTTTCTAAAACAAGAAAGTGTTTCACCCCAGATCATGCTGCCTATAACCAAACCTGGGGTGGAGAGAAAAGCTGGGTTTCACAGACACAGCAGACAGAAGGGTTAGCAAAGGAGCAGGCTCAGGTGGCGGCTTGGACTCTCGAGTGCTGTCAATCACTCACCTGGGTCTTCCTCATCCTTGCGCAGGCATCCTCCCTCCCCATTCTAGGTCTGCAGCCTGGACCAAGCTTCTCACTTCTGATCAAAGACACAGGTAGCCCAGGAGACTCCCCAGGAAAGGGGTCCACAACCCAGGTCCTCCCTCAGCTCCCTCCTCCGTCACCCAGAAGCTGCCTCGACAAAGCTGACAGGTGGGGCGCTGGCCCTGGGCACTGCTCAGGGATGCTGGATCACACAGTCCCACCTTCCTCCACCCCTGACCTCCTGCCCCTTCCAGATCAAAGCAGAGCATCAGGAGGGCTACTTTGCTCAGCACCCAGCTCCCCAGCCCCCTTCCCGGCCCCTCTGCCCCCACTCACCTCGCTGATGTGTTTACTTAAGGCTGAATTCTATATCTGAAAGTTCATTAATTTTTTGTGGGCGCCAAAATGCGGATCATTTGTGCTTATCCTCAACTAAATAAGTCAGGTCATAAGAGGTAATGCCATGGGTAGTGGAATGTAAACAAACACATTCTACCTCAATAAACATGCTAATTTCCAGCTATAATATTCACAAGTAAAAGATCCATCACGCCGACCCTATTTGGCAAAGGCAGCCGGCCTCATCCGTCAACGAGGGAGGCTCCCGCCAGTTCGCTGCAGGAGGGAAATAGTACAACTTAACTTGCTTGATGACGCCCTCGGGGAGAAACATGAGCCTCATAAATGAGTCTGGAAATGTGATAAAAGGATAATCTTGCATAAATGAGCCTACATCATCATTACCTGCACCGACCAAGGCCAGGCACTAGGTTTTGAGTGATGTACTCACATTTCATATAAATGAAGGCTGTGGAGTCGGTACACCAGCGGGAGCCCTTTGTCCTGCTACATCTCACTGGTCACCCTAGCCTGAGGCTTCCATGTAGGATTCTGTGGGGCCAGGGGAAGGCTTCAGCCCTGGCTGGGCTGAGGCTGGTGGTGTTGGCACAGAGGGCAAAGACAGCCCAGACCCTACAACAATATGAGTGCAGCCCTTGATGAATGGATGACATCAGAGAGGGTCTTTCCCCAATCCATAGAAAAACTAAGGAATGTATTATTTATTTATGCAGTAATATGTATTGGACACCTATTGTAAGCCAAGGCACCAAGCTGCATACTTGGAACACCCCCACCTCACTGCCAAAAAAAGTGAAGTTCTTGTTTTAATAGTTCCCAGTCAGCTCAGGGAGGCAAGGTCTCCCAGGGAGACCCCTTGCCCCTTCCTCCATATGGGGTTACAGTGCGAAGACAGCTGTCTACAAGGAAGCTGGTCCTCGCCAGATGCCAAATCTCCCAATGCGATTTGGACTTCCCAGCCTCCAGAACTATGAGACGTGAACTTCTGCTGTTTATGAGCTGCCCTGTCTGTGGTGTTTTGTTACCACAGCCCAAGCCAACTAAGACCTAGGGAAAGAGGTGCTGGGCCCGGGGTGGGGGGCCGGGGAGTGGTAAATGATGGCAGCACACTCGGTGCTGAGGGGAAGGGTCAGACCTGCACCCATCTGCCTCCCTAAAGCCCACTCAGTCCTCCTTCCCTGCACAGTGGCCCTGCTCCACCCACAGCTGTGTGGCTTCTGCTGTGTTCCTTGGTCCTTCTCAGTATGTTCAACAAAAGTCAGAAAGATGGGGACAAACTCATAGAACCTTGTATACAGCTTGGGGACAGCCTGGTGGAGTGATTGATGCTCCTTCCTAATCTTCTCTGGCCCCCATCCCTACAGTGGATGCTGTGGGTGCCCCACCCAGGCCCCTTACACGTGACATGTCTGGGACACCCATCTCTCCACTGCTGTGAGTGTTGATTGCTAAAGTTCATGGCCACCCTTTCCTGCAGAAAACTGCTTTTGGTAGAAGAGAAGCCACCTCACCTGGAAAGGTACCCCTCCCTGCCCTCTCTGATATCATACTCAGTGACAGGGGTACAGAGGCCAGCCTCCTTGACTGAATGATCCTGGGGTTTGAGCTTGGAGAAGTACTTCCTGCCCCAGCAGCCCATGGGGTCATGCTGAGCTGGTCTCCAGCTGAGACCACATCCTTACTCCCCATCCATCCACGGTAAACCACCTCCTTCGAATCCCCCATAGCCCATCTTCTCTCGGCTGGCCCCTGCATTCTCAAGGTGGATGACATGGGAAGAGTGTTCGAGGCAGAGGGAAAATCATGTCTTTTAATTTCCAAAGCACTTTTATAGATCACTCCACAGCAAGTAGAACCAAGGATGTCAAACAGAAAGAATTTTCCTTTAGAAGCCCCCAGTTCCACCTCCAGAGATGTAGGGTGGCCAGGCTCTCCTTCTGTAGTAAATGCTTATTTCAGAAATGAAGGAAAATACGTAAGTGGATGAGCAAAATAAGTCTGAACATCTCTCCAGCTGACATTTATCCATCCTCTTCTTTCCCCCGGTGTGTGTAACTGCATTAAACCAGAAAACCCTTTGCAACAGGGACTGTGGTCTTCAGGGAGTCTGTGAGACCTAGCTCTGCTCTCTGCACAGAATCATGCTCAGTGGCTGTTTGATGCACGCCCTTGAACTGTCGACTTGAGAGGAGGAGGAGGGGATCAGCAAGAGCAGGGAGGATTTGGGTGTGTAAAGAAGACCTTCATTCATTCATTCACCAAAAATCATTGTGATGAGAGAGTAGAATTTGTGACCAAGAAATACGGAAGAGAGAAAACTAGTGTGCATCTACTGTAGGCAGAAATTCTATTAGATGCGTTCATAGGGGGCCACTTAAACCGCCAAATAACCTGGAGGTGGGGATTACTATTGCCATCTGCAGATGAAGAGTGGGTGGAGACAGCAGTGCAATTGACCCACGTGTATCTAGGTTCAGAGTCTCCGGTCTTTTCATCTTTTCTCCCTTCCTTCATCCCCCTGGGAGGATATTTTTAAAACAGAGTTGCAGAGACCTGAAATGGATTAACCAGATTTTTACCGCAGCAAAAGATGGAAGGGAAGACCGCTGGGTGTCCCTTTCAGCAAAGAATCCTCTGATTCAGGCCACCTAGGCCCCTGAAGGGTGCTCAGAGGAGCCCCGCTGGGCAAGCCAAAGGCAGCCCTCCTGAGGTATGTGTGAAACCACGTCTCCACCAACAAGGGAGCTGTGCTCCTAGGGATTGAATGATTCAGAATCTGTTGTAGGGTTAATTTTCTGAAGGAAAAAAGAGGTATAAACACTGTAGGAGGACTGGGCTGATGAGCTCATTGGAAACCTGAGCTACAGAAGTCTTAGTCAAAAATGCTGGCTGAGAAATTGCCGGTCCCTGCCAAGCCGGGCGAATGGAAGTTTGCACATTCCCAGGCTGCGTGTTTCAAATACTTTCCGTGGTTTCGCCAGTGGAGGGTGAGGAGGGAAGAATTTGTCATTATCGACTTGGGTCTGCAAAACAGCTTGGCTGGCAGTGAGCTTTGAAATCACAGGAGGTGGAAAACCTGACTCATGATCTTCGGGGACTTGGGAGTGTGGGTTGTGGGGGAGATGGGAGGAGGGCGAGAGGCAGCCAGCCAGGGAAGAGGTGGTTCTTTTGACTCGGAATGCATTCTTGTCAGCTAACCTTGGCCACCGCCCCCCTCCCTCTCGTGTGAAAGCCCCGTGCAGTTTCCCAAATGTTCTTCATAGGTGCAAACATTTGTTGAGCACCTACTAAGTGCTTTCCATGCATCCTGCTGAATATCTCATACAACAATCCAAGGAAGTTGGCAGAGTGGGCATTTGTACCCATTTTTGTTTTTCTTTCTTTTTTGAGATGGAGTCTGGCTCAGTCGCCCAGGCTGGAGTGCAGTGGTGCGATCTCAGCTCACTGCAACCTCTGCCTCCCAGGTTCAAGGGAGTCTCCTGCCTCAGCCTCCCTAATAGCTGGAATTACAGGCACATACCACCATGTCCAGCTAATTTTTGCATTTTTGGTAGAGACGAGGTTTCACCATGTTGGCCAGGCTGGTCTCAAACTCCTGACTTCAAGTGATCCGCCTGCCTCGGCCTCCCAAAGTGCTGGAATTACAGGCATGAGCCACGGCACCCAACCCTGCACCCATTTTTCAAAGGAGGAAATAGTTAAGAAGGTGTAGGAGCTGCCCCATGCCACACAGCGACTGGCCAAGACACCAGTCCATCTGCGTGTTGACTGCCTACCTTGTGCTGGGCACTGGGTCAAGAACTGGGCTGGAAACATGGAGACGACAAGGCCCTTTTCAGTGAAGGGCTCAAAGTTTCACAGATTCGAACCATTTGGTGTTTTTTTTTTCAAGACATCTATATGTGCTGCCAACGTGCTCTTACTCAGCCACGTGAAGGGGGACGAACAAGACGGAAGCAGACCCAGACGACGCAGGGGAGAGGAGACAAGAAGAGAAACCCCGTGGCAGGAGGAGCCCTGCTGATGAGTCAGGGGACCTGGCTTCTCAGTGTGGCCTGTTGCTCACTGGTGGTGTGACCCAGGACATGCCGCTGGTGCCCCTGCAGGTCTCCGTGTGTGAGGAGCACACTCCATGCCAGGCCAGCCTCTGTTTGGAAGCATCGTTCCCTATACAGCTGCCCTCTTGCCGACGGCAAGCCCCTGCCACTCTGCTTGAATATCTTTCCTGGCTGCAGGAGGCGGCTGCCCCCAAGGTGGCGCTGGCCAGAAACGCTGGGAAGTTCATGCCCCCCAGAGCAACCCTCAACAAAAGACAGGAGTTGGGGGCTGAAGACCCCAGCCTCCTCTCCCTCAGACAGGAAGATTCTGAAGACATGTGTTTCACGAGTCCTGGGACTCCCTGGAGGCATGGGTCCCAGCTGCTGTTGGTGGCACCTGCTCCTAGGCACCCTGTGTTCTCCCCTCGCCATCCCTCGCTCACATCCCCAGTGGGGCTTGCTGGAACCCCTCCTAAATGAACTCTGTGCACTCAGATCCTTGTTTCAGGCTCTGCTTCTTGGGGAGCAGAACTCATTTGGGGAGCCAAGTCATTTCTCTGTAACGGGGAGTCCGACCCGGAAGGGGCTTCAGCCATCTCTGGCTCCTACCCGATGATTGTCTAGAAAGAGCGAGGGAGGCCCAGAAAGGAGAAGTTGCCAACTCCCTTGGTGTGACTCTCCCAACCCTGTCCCCAGGCCTCCAGGAAAGCTGCGCTGAGCCCCACTGCCCCGGTCTCCAGCCAGGAGCAAGGGTCAGGGCAGGTGCCCAGGGGACAGGAGAGCATAGACTGTGGAGCGCCAACGTGGGGTGCTCTGGGCTGTGTGTCACCTGGTGACCCCTACCCAAAGCCTAACTGGCCCCTCAGATGCCCAAGGAGAGGGGCTTTGAAGGGAACTGCAGAGGAGAGCAGGAAGCCAGTGGGGCCTGAGGGCCAAAGAGCCCTCACTTGGCCTGGCTGTCCCCCGCCTCCCCCTGCCCCACTCCTGCCACGCACATCACATACCAGGGCTAAGCCATCAACTGCCCTCTATGCTCCTGCCCATGCCATGCCCTCTAGCTAGGGTGTGCTCCCACCCCTCCCTCACAAACTCCTTCAAAAAGGAACTCTAGCCCAGCGCAGTGGCTCACACCTGTAATCCCAGCACTTTGGGAGGTCAAGGCGGTTGGATGACAAGGTCAGGAGTTCGAGACCAGCCTGGCCAACATGGTGAAACCCCATCTCTACTAAAAATACAAAAATTAGCCGGGCGTGGTAGCAGGTGCCTGTAATCCCAGCTACTCAGGAGGCTGAGGCAGGAGAATCGCTTGAACCTGGGAGGCGGAGGTTGCAGTGAGCTGAGACCATGCCATTGCACTCTAGCCTGGGTGACAGAGTGAGACTCCATCTCAAAAAAAAGAGAGAAAAAGAAAGGAAGGAAGGAAGGAGGAAGAAAGGAAGGAAGGAAACCCCTGGCCAAGTAGGGAGAAGCTGGGTTCTGTCTGGGAACCCAGGTTCTAGCTCCCCTCTGCTACCTCCAGGCTGTGTAACCCTGGGAACCTCACCTGTCTGGGCCTCGGTTTCCTCATCCCCAAAGTGGAGAAGACAGGCTTTCCCTCCCAGGCTCAAAGGTGATGGCCTAGGTTGTACCTTTTTATGGTCAAACACAGATTTTATCATCAGGAGGCCCAGAAGGACATGAGACATCTTATGTCATCTTGAACAGGGACTTCTAGGAGGCAGCGGGCCCAGGCTGTGGAACACACAAGGCTGCCTCGTGGTTGTCTTTCTTCCCAGGGTTTGAGGCCCTGAGTGCTCACCAGGCACCTCCTTGCCCCAGACCTCATTACCCAGCCAGCTGGGCCCTCACCCAGTCATTGTTCCTCTTCCCTGGGTGTGGAGCTGCCTCACGCCAGCATGGAAAATTCCTCCTTTTCCTGCTCTGCAGTCAAACCCCAGCCAAACCCCAGTCCCATCCTGGGATGGCGGATCCCTAAAGGGAAATAGAGGCAGAGTGTTCTGGCTCCAGGAATCAGCTAATGGAAGCTTGTTCATTACTATGTAAATTACTTTAATAGCCTGGCTCCCCCTCAGACAATTATTTAGGGGCTTGAGGCCTGGGACTGGAGAGCCAGAGGGAGATGGGGGTCTCCACTGAGGGAGGGATGCAGCATTTCCTCGCCCAAGAGCTCCCTTTTATGGTTCCCCATGGGCAGGGGTGGAGGCACAGTGGCAATCAGAGGGAAGGCTGACTTCCAACCTGACCGCAGCCCGTGCGGATCCTGGATGTGACACCTAAGTGCAGGCGACCGTCATTCTTCCTGGGAGGCAGGGACTGTAAAGGACCTCAGATGATCTCTGGCCACTCCCACCCCTCACTGCGTCTAGGGAGAAAGAGAAGCCCAGGGCAGGTGAGAGATCTGTCCAAAGTCACACCGCAAGGTAAGGGCCAAGCAGGGGCTGGCACCCCAGTTTCCTCTCTCTGGCCCAGGAGTTCTCAAACTGGGCGCCCGTGGAACACAGGGCACCTGGGTGTCCTGCCTGGAACATCATCTGGTGAGATTTCGCCCAGCTTATGGAGAAAAGAATAAAGTGAAAGGGAAGCATTTTCTTGATTTCTGTGTGTAATTTTTGTGGGTTGTTTTTGTTGTTACTTTTTTTTTTCGAGACAGAGTCTCACTCTGTCACCCAGGCTGGAGTGTAGTGCAGCGATCTCTGCTCACTGCAACATCCGCCTCCCAGGTTCAAGTGATTCTCCTGCCTCAGCTCCCTGTAGCTGGGACTACAGGCGAGCGCCACCACGCCCGGCTAATTTTTTTGTATTTTTAGTAGAGATGGGGTTTCACCATGTTGGCCAGGCTGTTCTCGAACTCCTGATCTCAGGTGATCCTCCCACCTCGGCCTCCCAAAGTGCTGGGATCACAGGCATGAGCCACCACGCCCGACTCTGTATGTAATTTTTAAATAAGATATCCCACAGATATGATATGTGATCATATTTTCTTCCACAAATTTGTTTTTTCTTTTAACCATGGAATTAATTATGTAAAATGTCATGGTGTCATGGTGTTCTATAAAGGACACTGTGACTTTGAGATTCTCTACCCTGGGAGAGACCCTCAGCCTTAAGCATTTATTTTTATCTCAATTTTCCAGATAGGGGAAGAGAAACAGATACTAACAGACTTGTCCCGGGACTCTAATGGATCAGTGCTCTTTATGCCCTATCACTTGTTAGAAGTGTGTGTAACACTTTCTGAGAGAGAGAAGAGCATGACTCAGAAGGGAGGTGGGGAAGAGTGAGGTTCATGACATGCAGAGTTGTTGCAAGGATGGTGCGTGCATGAGTGAAGCCCTCGAGCTGTGCTGAGTTGGCCCCATGACACCGCTCCTGGCTGCTCACAGGTGCAGTTGCGGACAGGAGGTCAGCTCGCACTGGCCTGGAGTGGTTTACGATAGCCTGGCAGTTCTGTGGACACTTACTAGCTGTGTGATCTTTGGCAGTGGCACTATTCTCAGAGCCTTGATCTCCTTTTATGTGTGTGTGAGACAGGGTCTCACTCTGTCACCCAGACTAGACTTGAACTCCTGGGCTCAAGCAATCCACCAGCCTTGGGCTCCCAAAGTGCTGGGATTACAGGCATGAGCCACCATGCCGGGCCTTGAGCTCCTCATCTAAAAAAGAAGAATAAGAATGCTTACCTTGGCTGGGTGTGATGGCTCACGCCTGTAATCCCAGCATTTTGGGAAGCCGAGGCAGGCAGATCACCTGAGGTCAGGAGTTCGAGACCAGCCTGACCAACATGAAGAAACCCCATCTCTACTAAAGATACAAAATTAGCCAGGTGCGGTGGCGCATGCCTGTCATCCCAGCTACTCAGGAGGCTGAGGCAGGAGAATCTCTTGAACCCGGGAGGTGGAGGTTGCGGTGAGCCAACATCGCACCATTGCACTCCACCTTGGGCAACAAGAGTGAAACTCCTGTCAAACAAACAAAAAAGAACGCTTACCTCACAGGATGGCTGAAACAATGAAATCAGACGGAGCTCCGCGCCTGCCTCGCACAAAGTCATCATCCGCCTTCTCCCACTTCGTCTCTGCCTCTCTCTCTATAAATAGAGCTAAATAGAAACATGTTTAAATTA
Organism: Plecturocebus donacophilus; assembly: GCA_004027715.1. Classification (NCBI taxonomy): domain Eukaryota; kingdom Metazoa; phylum Chordata; class Mammalia; order Primates; family Pitheciidae; genus Plecturocebus; species Plecturocebus donacophilus. Next base: position 43,246 of record PVKP010009642.1, read on the forward strand.
GGTTCAGGTGCACAGATGTGGGATCAATGCAGTCAGCCATCAAAGCTCCCCCAGCGCCTTCTTGCACCCCCAGTTTCGTATATCCTCCCTGAGACCCAGAGTGCCCAAAAGGGCTCCACCCAGACCCCCTAGACTTTGCCTGGCCTGTGGGCAGTCCCTGCTGTCCTCTGCTTGGGTGCCCACTGCCTGCTCCCCTCTGCCAGCCCCTAGTTCTCCCCCCAGCAGCCTCCCCTGGGAAGCCTTCGCTGCCTCCAGAACAGGGGGCCCTTTGGCTCTGATTGACTCTGTGGAGGCCTCAGGCTCCTCCTTCTCCCCTTCTCTCTGTGGCGTCAGACGGATGTTCCAGCGTGACCTCAGCCTGGGGTTACTTCCTGGAATCTGCTGGAAGGAAAAGGTAGGGCCGTCTGAGCCTCGGCTTCCTCCCCTGGGAATGGAGGAATAATACCGTGTGCACTGAGACAGTATGAGGGAAAGGTGTGAGGGCTGTGAGCGCGTCCAGCAGCAGGGATCGTTAGCGCTTGCGATGGGTGTAACACACAGACATCAGTGCTGATGTGCAAAATATGCCAGGCTCTCGGCTTGGCGGAGTCTGGCATGCCGCTTCCTGGCCCTGGCTGCCATCTCCCCTTCCCTTCCTGTTTGACCTTGGAAAAAGCCCCTTTCCCTCCACCTGGGCTTGGGTCAGACCCTGCTCTGTGCTCCACACTGCCCACCCTCCCTGTCCCAGCACAGCTCCCAGAAGACTGCCGTGGGCTGCCCACATGCCTGTCCTGTGCTGGACTGAGCTCTAGGAAGGGAGGAGCTGTGCCTCATTCAGCTGACTCTGGATTGGTTTTGGCTGCAAGGAACAGAAACGAACTAATACTTCGTTGTTTTTTTTGAGACAGATTGTCACCTTTGTTGCTCAGTCTGGAGTGCAATGGCACCATCTCAGCTCACCACAACCTCTGCCTCCCAGGTTCAAGGAATTCTCCTGCCTCGGCCTCCAGAGTAGCTGGGATTACAGGCATGCACCACCACCCCCTGCTAATTTTTTGTATTTAGTAGAGACAGGGTTTCTCTATGTTGGTCAGGCTGGTCTTGAACTCCTGACCTCAGGTGATCCGCCCGCTTCATCTCCCAAAGTGCTGGGATTACAGGCGGGAGCCACCTCACCTGGCCCAGCTAATATTCCTTAATTGAAAAGAGGAGTTTGCTGGAAGGCCATGAACATGGTTTAAGAGGAGCAAAGAAGATGTAGCTGGCCTTAGGAAGGGCTGGAGCCAGAAAGGGGTTGCACCCCACACTTCCCCTTCATCTCTCATTCCTCCTTCTTTCTCTTGTCTCTGCCAGATTTTAAAGTGGAAGTTTTTGTGGAGCCCCTAAAATGATAGATACGCCATTAGCAAAATGACAAGTGAACTACCCGCAGTGCACAATGTATAAGTCAGCGGTCAACACTGCTCGGATACCCTGAAGGCCCTCACCCCTCAGGCAGTTACAAAGGTGTTGGCAGTTAGAGATGGAAGAGTTGGTGGAGGAGGCACCTCTGGAGCTGTGCTGGGTGATGTGTGTCCTTTCTATCAATGATGAGAAACAGCCATACCCAACACTGAAGGAGGCTATGTGTGCCAGGCCCTGTGCCAGGCGTTATGCATGCATGAGCTCACTCAACCCCCCAACAGCATCCGGGGAAGGATCTCTTAGCCCCATTTTGCAGATGAGAAATCAGAGCTAGGAAAATTACATAACTTATCCAGTAGGTTGCAGAGCTGGGATGCAAACCCAGGCTGCCTGGCTCCCAAGCCTCTGCACTCAGCCCCAGTTGTGCTGTATCATGTGTGTGCCTGTGGGTGTGGCACACAGTGTACTATGTGTGTTAGGCACTGTGTGTCCACCTGATGGTGTTGATATAGGTGTGCACATGCATGCATGTCTGTGGACATACATGTGTGCCCCCAGGGGTGTTATGCACGCATGCATGGAGGCAGGGTAGCACACTGCCTGCTGCAGAAGACTGAGGAGGGAGGCACTGGCACACTTGTGTCTGGCTCTTTCATCTCCCGTAAGAGCGCTGGTGAGACTTTAAACTTTACCTCACTGCTTTTTTATGTTTAAGACAGAGTCTTGCTCTTGTCACCCAGGCTGGAGTGCAATGACTGGATCTCGGCTCACTGCAACCTCCGCCTCCTGGATTTAAGCAATTATCCTGCCTCAGCCACCCGAGTAGCTGGGACTACAAATGCATGCCACCATGCCTAGATAATTTTGTATTTTTAGTAGAGATGGGGTTTCACCATGTTGGCCAGGCTGGTCTGGAACTCCTGACCTCAGGTCATCCACCTGCCCTCCATTGAGGCAATGGTCCTGGATCAAGCTGGGGCTCACCAGCTTCCAGGCCTTCTCTGTCCAGGGCCTCTACTCCAGGAACCAGGTTCTGATTTGGGGAGCAGCCGGAAGACAGGGGTGAGCAGAGGACCTGAGCAAGCTGGTGTTGAAAGAGGGCTGGAGGATTCAGTCAGACCTGCTGCCCAGAGTGCTAGTCCTTCCTCTGCACGCTGTGGCATGACCTGTCTCTCAATATGACCAGTAGTCTAGAATGAATGGAGGAGGCATGATTTTAAAAAACTTTTTAAAAGAATTTTTTTAGAGTTGGGATCTCACTCTGTTGTCCAGGCTGGAGTGCAGTAGTGAGATCACAGCTCACTGCACCTTGAAATCCTGGGCTCAAGTGACCCTTCTCCGTCAGCTTCCCCACACAATGGGATTACAGGCATAAGCCACCATGCCCACCTATAATACCTTTCTTTAACAAATACTATGCGAAGTTAAAATTCGTCACATAAATTGACTTTGTCATTCTGTTTAACATTTTGCCTATTATAGATGATACAAAACCATAAACCGTCTGTCTTCCATTCAATCCAACTACAAAATATAAATTTTCCCAATTAAAAATAGGAGCACCTTAATATTCTTCCTGCAAGTCGACATTCCAAATAAAAATTATATAATATCTAAATTAAATTTTGCTTATCATTTGAACTGTCATTACTTAACTTGTTCAGCTTCTCTTTTACTTTTGTGACATAAAAATAATTGGTTTCCAGTGTGCAATAAATGAAATTTGCTAAAAATTCTGTTTTCGGCCGGGTGTGGTGGCTCACGCCTGTAATCCCAGCACTTTGGGAGGCCAAGGCGGGTGGATCACTTGAGGTCAGGAGTTTGAGACCAGCCTGTCCAACATGATGAAACCCTGTCTCTACTAAAAATATAGAATATTAGCCGGGCATGGTGGCGGGCGCCTGTAGTCCCAGCTACTTGGGAGGCTGAGGCAGGAGAATCACTTGTAGCCAGGAGGCGGAGGTTACAGTGAGCTGAGATCAAGCTACTGCACTCCAGCCTGGACTACAGAGCAAAACTGGGTCTAAAAAAACAACAACCCTGTTTTCAATAGCTGAAATTTGATACAAGTTTCAAAAGTTAAAATTTATTTTGGCACACTTGTTGAACACTGATTAAAAGCTTTCAATTGCTTTCGAACAAAATTTAGAGGACTCATTTACAAAATGTTCAAATTCATTGTACATGCTTAAAATGATCTACAAGGCAATTCTTCAAAGATTCAAACGTGTAAAAAATTCAACTTAAGACAGACATCAAAAACAGAAAACATACTGCTGAGCAATGTTATGACAAGCTGGGTTGGAGCCTGAGGCAAAAGAAAAATCAATCATACCGATCTTGCCTTTATTTAAAATTTTGATATTTTGTTCATCATGCATTTTTGCATTAATTTTGGTTTTCAAAATATTGTTTAAAAATACTGGTTGTCTTGATTACTGTGGGTTTTTTTTTTTCCCCTCTTAAAATCTGTACCTGAGGCAGGTGCCTAGACCTGCCCCCACTGTTGCACTGAAATATGTTTTATATACACCATCACCTTTGCCTAAAAAATATTGTAGTGTAATTACTCCTTTATGTATGCATTTATATACATATATGTCTATAAATTTATAGACAACTACAGTTTTTACTTAAACTGATACACTGTAACTGCTTGTTCTAGTTTTCAATTACATGTGCACCACCACCAATTTCAACTTCATTTCTACTGTGTATTTTTCTAATTGGATGTGAGTATTGTTTTGCTGCTATGTTCTACCGAAATGTATATCCATATTTACAAACACAAATACTTCTGTCTTTAATGTTGAACTTTTAAATGGAATTTACAAGAATATTCTCAATAATGTCAGATGTTTTACCCTCACTGGAGTGAATTTCCCAAAGCTTGATTTTAATTTCATCATTGGAACCAACTGATTTTTCTATTTGAAGCACCTGATGACCTTGATGTAAAACAGCTGAGGGCTGGCGTGTTTGGTCGCATGGAGCAGAAGCCCCTCCTCCCGACTTAGCTCAAGTTGGGGGAATTTGCTGTGGGGAAGATCACTGGGAGCTGGGAGGGACGTTATAGAGATCTGAGCTAGATCCCTCATTGGATAGGATGCTGAAAGACCACGAGGGATCTAGGACAAGTCCACATGCCCAGCCACAGAACATTTCCCTGCTGTCAACATCCTTTTTCTTCTGCTCCCACCTGCTAGTTCTTCCAGGTAGGTCAAGTTCCTGAACCCAGCAATCTGAACAGCCTAGATAAGTTCTCAAGCCAAGTGGCTGGCCGGCCTGTGGACTGGCTGTCTGTGGGTTGAATGTCAGCCTTCTGTCCAATCAGCTGAGACCAAGGGGGCAAGGGATGGAGCAGGCTCACTTGGGACAAAACAGGGCAGCCTGGAGCACATGGGCGTTTTCCTTAGGAGAGGCTATGTTGATGGCCTCAGTGGGCACTGACTGGTGGCCCAGGTCCAGTCTGCACATAGCTGCTGCCTGGACTCAATGACTCCTCCTCTTCCAGACAGCTCTTCTCTCTGCTGATTGCCTGTCTAACATTGACGCCATAAGGTAGGATACTGGAGCCAGCTCTCCATGTCCATTTAGGTGGACATCCTGGAAGGGAAAATGTGTCTCCCACAGTGATCAGTTATTCTCCACCCTGAGACGACGTTCCCAGAATTACTAAGGGGAAATTGCCAGCCTCTGCCAATAAGGTCTTGGCATCCTCTCAGGACTATAACCGCTATATTTGTGGCACCCTTGTGGGACATTTCTTCATCTCCCTTGCAGCCCGCACAGAGGTGGCACAGTCAATGAGGAGGGAAGGTTGTTGAGTGAGACTTCTAGGAAAGCCCCTTAAAGGGGACAAGTGCCAGGCACGGTGGCACATGCCTGTAGTCCCAACTACTCAGGAGGCTGAGGTGGGAGGATCGATTGAGCCCAGGAGTTCTGGGCTGTAGTGCGCTGTGCTGATCGGGTCTCCACACTAAGTTTGGCATCAATATGGTGACCTCCTGGGAGTGGGTTGACCACCAGGTTGCCTAGGAGAGCTGAACTGGCCCATGTCAGAAACGAAGCAGGTCAAAACTCCTGTGCTGATCAGTAGTGGGAGCGCGCTTGTGAATAGCCACTGCACTCCAGCCTGGGCAACATAGCGAGACCCTGTCTTAAAAAAAAAAAAAAAGAAAAGAAGGGGACAAGCTCAGCCAACATATGCCTTTGGAGCCTCCCTGCTCCAGGACTGTGGGTGCTCTGTGAGAGCAGCCAACTTGGGACCACGAGTGGCAGGAAGGGTTCTGGACCTTGATGGTACTGACAACCCACTGAGTTGCCTACCACCATATTCCTTTTACTCAAAGAAAGGAAAAGACCCTTCATTTGTTTAAGTTGCTGTTTGGGGAATCACTCAGAACGCAATACCTAACTAACTCACTCAGCCTCCAAATCTCCCCTTTCCCACAATTCAGCGAAGCCACCAGGAGGCATATGTTCCATCCCGAGCGGTGACCTTCTCCCTCAGTCATGATTTCCTCAACCAGCCACAAGAAGCAGTTCTTAGACACAGAACACAGTCCTAGGAATCATGAGGAGGGAGATTCACATCCCAGCGCTGCAGGAACTCCTGCTCCAGTAGGGCAGGGACAGAAAGGACATTTACTAAGCATCTATTATGGGCAAGAGGCTTCCAACTATTAGGACTTATTCAATATTCACAAGAACCTTACATTAGAAAACTGAAGGATGAGGCGACTTGCTCAGGGTCACCCAGCTAGGAGGAGGATGCGACGGAGCTGAGGATGGAGTTCAGACAGCTGACTCTGCTGCCCTGTTCTCTCCACCGAACTGAGCTGTAGACAACCCCCCAGCAGTCTGGGGACAGCACCTCCTATCTTTGGGAGAATTTTTCATTCCCTCCTCCAACCCTAATGGGGGCTGCCAATCACAGGCCCTCAAGGGTTGGCACAAAATCCAGGTTAGGTCAGTCAGTGACCTTCCTTGGAACTTTTTGAATTGAAATTAAGGGAAGAGGGGATTTCTCTCTGCGAAAGTGAAGCCGGGGCATGCAAAGCCAGGCTGGCACATAGAGGACAGCAGTCTTTATCCAGAGAGAATGGTGTTGACATGCAGACAGAAGCAAAGAGAACCTGGCGGGTCTCCTCCGCCTCAAGGCAGCTGCACCCTCCTTTGCCCCATGGTTTGGTTGTGTGAGCCTATACACTTTTTTACTGAGTTAGTTTGAATTTGATTTCTATCATGCAGCTGCCAGTGGGAATGCAATATGGTTCAACCACTTTGGAAACTGTTTGACAGTTCTATGAAAGCTGGACATGTACATAAGCTCGGGCCTGGTAATTCCACTCCTAGGCCTATGGCAACAGAAATTAGTGCACCTGAGGACTTGTGCTAAAGAGTGTTCAGAACAACACTGCTCCCAACAGCCCCAAACTGGAAACAACCTAAATGTCCATCAGCAAGATAATAGAGAAGTAAATTATGGGGTATTCATATAATGGAATGCTGTACAGCAATGAAAATAAGCAATGTACGACTACGTGCAACAGTATGACTGAATCTCACAGACATCAGGTTTAGTAAAAGAGTGCATACTGTAGATTCCCTGTCTGAAATTCAAGAACAGGCAACACTAATCAGTGATGACAGAAGTTAGAACAACTGTGACCTCTGAGGGTAGGGGTGGTACTGACTGGGAGGAAGACACGGGAAACTTCCTAGAGTGCTGGAAATATTCTAGATTTTTATTAGGGTGGCAGTTACCTAGGCAAAGTGTCATTGAACTGTATACGTAAGATTAGAGCGTGTGGTGCGTTTTACCATATGTACAGTAAACCTAAACCTCAATTTAAAAAGCATCATCATACCCATAAAAATAATTAATAAATAAATAAAAGCATCACCATGCCAGACTCTAAGCCCAGCCTTTGCAGGCCATGTGCATACAATGTGTGGTTGTTCCCATTGTCATTCTCCCACTGTGTGACAAGGTGGAGGAGCTTTTACAAAGCTAGGTTCTAACTGTCTCAGGGCTCAATGAGTTGTAGCTTCAGACTACAGATTGAATATTTTCCTTTTAATCTGGAAAATAAAAGGAAAATATCTGTTTCCTTTTTATTGGAAACAGAAGTGTTTCAGATTTGGGATTTTGGGGGGATTTTGGAATATTTGCATACACATAATGAGAAATCTTGGGGATGGGACCCAAATCTAAATACAAAATTCATGTATGTCTCATATACACCTTATACTCATAGGCTGAAGGCAATTTTATACAAGATTTTAAATAATTTTGCGAATAAAACAGTTTGTATACACTGAGTCCTCAGAAAGCAAAGGTGTCACGATGTCAGCCACCCATGCCGACAGTCTATGGTTGTTTGGCACCGCCATCACTCTTGACTTTGAATTCATTTGCTGCCAATAAGCAACTGGGGACGCTGAGTAAACCATGTGTTGTGTGCCTGTGACACCCCACACGAGGTCAGGTGTGGAATTTTCCACTTGTGGCATCCTGTGGGTGCTCTAAAAGTTTTGGATTTTGGCACATTTCGGATTTGGGACTTCAGATTAGGAATTCTCAACCTGTGGTTTATATTCCTTGAAGCAACATGAAAAGTGGGAAGGGTCTATAACCATCTGATCTTCGAAAAACCTGATAAAAACAAGCAATGGGAAAGGACTCCCTATTTAATAAATGGTGCTGGGGGGCCAGGTGTGGTGGCTCACGCCTGTAATCCCAGCACTTTGGGAGGCTGAGGCAGGCAGATCACGAGGTCAGGAGTTTGAGACCAGCCTGATCAACATGGTGAAACCCCATCTCTACTAAAAATTCAAAAATTAGCCAGGCGTGGTGGTGCATACCTGTAATCCCAGGTATTCAGGAGGCTGAGGCAGGAGAATTGTTTGAATCCAGGAAGCAAAGGTTGCAGTGAACTGAGATCATACCACTGCACTCCAACCTGGGCAACAGAGTGAGACTCCATCTCAAAAAAACAAAACAAAACAAAACAAAACAAATGGTGTTGGGAAAACTAGCCATTTGCAGAAAACTTCCTTACACCTTATACAAAAATCAACTCAAGATGGATTAAAGACTTAAATGTAAAACCCCAAACCATGAAAGCTCTAGAAGAAAACCTAGACAATACCATTCAGAACATAGGCATGGGCAAAGACTTCATGACTGAAACACTAAAAGCAATTGCAAGAAAAGCCAAAATTGGCAAATGGGATCTAATTAAACTAAAGAGCTTCTCCACAGCAAAGAAACTATCATCAGAGTGAACAGGCAACCTATAGAACAGGAGAAAATTTTTGCAATCTACTCATCAGACAAGGTCTAGTATTCAGAATCTACAAGGAACTTAAACAAATTTACAAGAAAAAAACAAACAACTCCATTAAAAAGTGGGTGGAGGATATGAACAGACACTTCTCAAAAGAAGACATGTATGCTGCCAACGAACCTATGAAAAAAAGCTCATCATCACTGGTCATTAGAGAAATGCAAATCAAAACCACAATGAGATACCAGTTAGAATGGTGATCATTAAAAAGTCAGGAAACAACAGATGCTGGAGAGGATATGGAGAAATAGGAACGCTTTTACAATGTTGGTGGGAGTGTAAATTAGTTCAGCCATTGTGGAAGACAGTGTGGCAACACCTCAAGGATCTAGAACCAGAAATACCATTTGACCTAGCAATCCCATTACTGGGTATATACCCAAAGGATTATAAATCATTCTACTATAAAGACACATGCACATGTATGTTTATTACAGCACTATTTATAATAGCAAAGACTTGGAACCAACCCAAATGCCCATCAATGATAGATTGGATAAAGAAAATATGGCACATATACACCATGGAATACTATGCAGCCATAAAAAAAGAATGAGTTCACGTTCTTTTGCAGGGATGTGAAGCTGGAAGCCATAATTCTCAGCAAACTAACACAGGAACAGAAAACCAAAAACCACATGTTCTTACTCGTAAGTGGGAGCTGAACAATGAGAACACATGGACACAGGGAGGGGAACATCACACACTGGGGCCTGTTGTGGGATGGGGGGCTAGGGGAAGGAGAGCATTAGGACAAATTAAGGCATGCAGGCCTTAAAACCTAGATGACGGGTCGATAGGTGCAGCAAACCACCATGGCACATGTATACTTACGTAACAAACCTGCATGTTCTGCATGTGTATCCCAGAACTTAAACAACAAAAAGAAGTGGGAAGGGAAGGAGAGAAGAGAGAGGACGGGAGGGGAGGTAGAAAAAAAGAAAGCAAGAGATAGGAACTTTTTGTGCTTCCCTTGGAAATGATAGTCCTGCAAGGAAAGTTTTTACTCTTACTCATCTCAGAGATCTGGAGAGCTCTGAGCTACAGCCTCAAAAATGTTGCCAGGGGTAAGAAAAGAGAGGGAGAAATTGATCCCAGGGACCCTCTCCTATTCAATAATACATGGGCCTTACACTATCTTTCAAAGCACAACTTTGCTGTAGAACTCAAGTTCCATTCAATTTCCATCATGGACATTGGTTAAGTTGGGAGGAGAATGGAAAGCTCAAAGATGGGGAGAGAAGAGAGGAAAAGAAGACACAGTAAACTCTTTTCAGAGACTTCACCTTTTCTAAGGTAATAGCAAAATGGAGCCTCAGTTGCTGAACTTCCTCTTCTGTGCCAGGCATTTTACACTCTTTTTATTTTTGAGATGGATTCTCACTCTGTCACCCAGGCTGGAGTGTGGTAGCACAATCTTGGCTCACTGCAACTCAGCCTCCCAGGTTAAAGCGATTCTCCTGCCTCAGCCTCCCAAGGAGCTGGGATTACAGGTGCACACCACCGCCCCTGGCTAATGTTTGTATTTTCAGTAGAGACAGGGTTTCGCCATATTGGTCAGGCTGTTCTCAAACTTCTGACCTAAAGTGATTTGCCCACCCTGGCCTCCCAAAGTGCTGGGATTATAGGTGTGAGCCACCTCACCCAGCCCATTTTACATTCTTGATGTCATTTTATTTTCACAGCAACTTGTTGACTGGTGTTATCCCCATTTTACAGGTAAGAAGATTGAGTGCAAAGAAGTTGAGTGACATACCCAAGGTTGCACAGCAAATACCTAATTTTCCCATGTCCCTTCTTGCCCACCCTGACCTCCATTGACTCATTCTCCCCAGTACAGTTAGAACAATCCTTTTAATACATGATTGAAATCATGCCTTTCTGTTTCAGACCCTTTAGAATGTTGCCACTACTATTATAGAAAGACCCCATTCTCAGCCCGGGGCCTGGCCCCATCTCTCTCACCTCCGTGGGTCTCTGGCTCCTGCCACATTGCCCTCAAAGATTTGTGCTTCCTCTTACCACAGGAAGCTTGGTCCACGCTTTTGCCTCTGCCCAGAATGCCCTGCCCTACGACCTTCCCCTGGAAGACTTCCCCATCTTTGCCAGCTCAGCCCCAAATATCATCTTCTCAGGGGAGCCTTCCCTGGCATCTCCCACACCCAGGCTCTGTTCATGCTCAAAGAATCTTGCATACCTTCTTCACAGTCCTTACCACAATTTGTAATAATGCATCTGTGTGATTATTAGTTAAATGTCTACCTCTCCCACTAGAATATAAGCTCCTGGGATGTGCTTGGCTCACCTCTGTATCCACAGAGCCTAGCAGTGTACCTAGCATATTGGAGGTTCTCAAAAACTTCACGAGTGGATGGATGGATGGGTGGGTGGATGGTAGATGAATGGGTGGATGGGTGGATGGACGAGTGGATGGGTGGATAGGTGGATGGATGGACAGACGGATGATTGGGCAGATGGATAGGTAGGTCGGTGGGTGGGTGGATGAACGAGTGGACGGGTGGACAGGTGGATGGATGGACCGATGGATGGTTGGGTGGGGGTAGAGAAAGTATTCCAACACAAGATCATCTGACCACAGGACTCTGTTCTCTCTACTTCATTTCACCAAGTCTTCAGTCACAGAATCTTTATTAAGACCAAGTAAAAGCAACATGATTGAGGCCAAAGGGCTTCAAAGATCTCAAAGTCAAGCCCAAATACAGATAGAGACTTACCAAGTCACACAACAGTGATCCAGGAAAGACAAGAAAGAGCCCAAGTCTCATTGTTAGAATAAAAATAGTCTTCCAGTGGATTCCTCAGGAATGGTTTGTAAGTATAGTGTTCTGAGTCTGCATGTTCACAACTGTTGGGTAGCCTTTATGTTTATGTGTCTGGACCTAAAATCCTTTGCTTACCCTTTCTTTCCTTGAGTTTCTTGAAAATGTTATTTCATTGTAGCATCTCTTCACATGTTGCTATTGAGAAATCTGATGCCAATCTGATCTTCTTTCCAGTGTAAGGGAATTGGTCTTTTAAAATTTGAAGCCTAGAGAATGTGTGTCTTTATTCTTGAAGTCTAAAGTCCTGGAATGGACTGTTCCATGTGTATTACCCCATGAACAGAGTCAGCCCTTTGAATACATAGATTTAGGTCTTATTTCCAGAACGTTTTATTGTATGATAGTTTTAAATTTTAGTTCTGTTTAATTATTGTTGTTTTTTTTTAATATCCTTTTTTAGGGATTCCGATGATTTTAAAAAAGGTTGACTCTTCTTTGATTTCCTTCTCTATCCACCAGTTTCTCTCTAATCTTTCATAATCTTTTTATTTCATTTTTGTTCTCTTAGCTGTTTCATTCCTCTCCGATAATATTTTGAGTCTATTTTCCCATGGGCACCTTGTAATTTGTTCTTCATTTCTGCGATGTCTTTGTGTTTTTCTTCCGTTTCCTTCCTGAGTTTGATAAACTCTCATTTTGTATCTTTCTATTGTTTATTGTTTCATCTCTTTTCTGAGCATTCCTGTTTCTGATTTGAAGTGGGTTTTTATTTTTTCATACCTGCAAATACTTGTTTAGGAACATTTAATGAGGTGAAGGTATTCTGCAGCAGTTTTGCTCCGCTCCATCATTGATTTTGGAGACAGAAGTTTAGCCACTGAAATATGTTGATCTCAGTTTCTGTTTTATAGTAGGTTTGTGTAGGTACTGCCTACCATGTTATCTTTATTTTAAATATCTTCTATTTTTCTAGAGCAGCAATTACAGGTGATTCTTTGCAGGCAAGGGTAAGGATTTAGGGGGCTCAATAAGTGTCTTAGCTCAGGAGTGTCCTCTTCTGTGTTATAGCAAAATGAAGTTGCTTTAATGGAAAGTTTCCTTTGTTTCTGTAGAACCTTCATTTCTACCACTTGCTTCCTTATTTCCCTTCATCTTCAGGCATCCAACAGATTCTTCCTCCCTCCCTCCCTCACAAAGATGGTTCCCACTTGAAACTGGGCTTGTCCCAAAGATTCCAGGGAAAACTCATCTTTCCTATGCTCCACCTGCAGTCAAGACAGAGACAGACAAGTCTCTGTGGACATTTTTTCCCTACTTTACTAAGGATGCAGCCCTTGGGATCCTCGCTTCATGTAGGGGTCTTCTAACTTACCTCCTACTTTGCTTGGACTCAGGAATTATATTCCACAAAATGAGTATCTTACAGCCGGGTGTGGTGGCTCACGCTTGTCATTCTAGCAGTTTGGAAGGCTGAGGCGGGTGGATCACCTTAAGTCTGGAGTCTGAGACCAGCCTGACCAACATGGTGGAACCCCATCTCTATTAAAAATACAAAAGTTAGCCAGGTGTGGTGGTGCCTGTAGTCCCAGCTAGTCGGGAGGCTGAGGCAGGAGAATCACTTGAACCTGGGAGGTGGAGGTTGCAATGAACAGAGCTCGTACCACTGCACTCCAGCCTGGGCGATAGAGTGAGATGGTCTCAAGAAAGAAAAAAGAGCAAGTCAGCTGAGTAAAGTGGAAGCAACTTTATGAAGAAAGTAAAGGAATAAAACAGTGACTACTCTACAGGCAGAGTAGCACCAAGGGCTGCTGGCGTTTTTTTTTTTTTTTTTTCTGAGACAGAGTTTCACTGTCGTTGCCAGGCTGGAGTGCAGTGGCACAATCCTGGCAAAAGCATCCTAATGCATTGTAATTATCGTATAATGAGCAGTGAAGACGACCAGAGGTTACTTTCATCACCATTTTTGTTTGGGCCAGCTTCTTCACTGCATCCTGTTTTTTTGCTTTGTTGTTGTTGTTTTGAGATGGAGTCTTGCTCTGTCGCTCAGGCTACAGTGCAGTGGCACGATCTCGGCTCACTGCAACTTTTACCTCCAGGGTTCAAGCGATTCTCCTGCCTCAGCCTCCCGAGTAGTTGGGATTACAGGCGCCCGCCACCGCACCCAGCTAATTTTTGTATTTTTAGTAGAGACAGGGTTTCACCATCTTGGCCAGGCTGGTCTCGAATTCCTGACCTCGTGATCCACCCACCTTGGCCTCCCAAAGTGCTGGGATTACAAGCGTGAGCCACTGCGCCAGGCCTACTGCTTCCTATTTTATCAGTGGGGTCTTTGTAACCAGTATCTTGTGACCCCCTCCTATCTCATCCAGTGACTTAAGAATGCCTAACCTCCTGGGAATGCAGCCCCGCAGGCTTCACCCTCATTGTACCCAGCCCCTGTTCAGGATGTAGCTCTGGTTTGAGAATGTGTGTCTTTATTCTTGAAGACACTCCTGCCCTCTGTGCCTTGTCTGAGTCACACCCTCAGGCACATCAGAAACATGCTTCTGAGTCCAATCCACCTGGTCTGTGGGAAACCCTCTTGGGCATGCAGGCACATCCTCCTGCCCTGGCAGCTCTGTGAGGCCAGTCACACCCACTGGCAGGGCCACTTCCGCTTCTAATTCCACTTCCACTTCCACTCTGACACACATCACAGCACAGGAAGCCCAGGCTCCAGGCTCCTCCTACTCTTCAACTCACTTCTGTCCTCTGGTCGGGCTTCCCCTTGAGTCTCCTTCCCAAACTCATCAAATTTTTATTTAGTTTGTGAGGGAGGACCACAAAGGGAGTGGATGGCAAAGACTGGATTGAAATCCAGGTGTCCAGACATCTCAGCTAGGGTCCCTACCAGCCTGCAGAGAGCCTTGGCACAGCAGGATCCATCCTATGCCGTGCTGATGTGACTGGGAACCCCTCAGCGGAGGAACATTGGGGCTGTCTTCCCGGGCATTTAGCATAGCACCTGCCATTCCGGAAATGCTCAACAAACGCTGAATGAATGAAGTTGGGGCTACCTGGGGAGGAGATCTGCACTGCATTTCCACTGTCTGTGCATGGTAGAGTCTCTACTGTTGGCCAGACACTGACCACTGCTTGACCCATTAGTCAAGGAGATGTGAGGGGTGGGGCTGGGGAAGAGGTGGAGGAGGAGCGATGAAGGAGCGTGTCCACCCTGCGTGTTGCATAGAGTGCTGCCACATCACAATGACAAACCACATGCTGTGCATAGAGCTGCCTGCGCATGCTCTTATTTAATCCTCACATTTACATTGCTCTTTTTCTTTCTTTCTTCTTTCTTTCCTTCCTTCCTTCTTTCCTTCATTTTTTTTTTTTTTTTTTTTTTTTAGATGGAGTTTTGCTCTTGTTTCCCAGCCTGGGGTGCAATGGCACAATCTCGACTCATCACAACCTCCGCCTCCCAGGTTCAAGCGATTCTCCTGCCTCAGCCTCCCAAGTAGCTGGGATTACAGGCATGCACCACCATGCCTGGCTAATTCTTTGTATTTTTAGTAGAGATGGGATTTCTCCATGTTGGTCAGGCTGGTCTCAAACTCCCGAACTCAGATGATCTGCCCGCTTCGGCCTCCCAAAATGCTGGGATAACAGGTGTGAGCCACCAGGCCCGGCCACATTTACATTTCTTGGAAAGAAAAAAAGATTCTTCTTCGCTCCCATTTTGTAGATGGAAAATTGAGTCTTCAAGAGATTGAGTAACTTGCCTAATGCCATACAGCAAATAACTAGAGCAATGGGACTCAAATCAGCTCAGGAAAAAAGCTTGAACCCAAACCCTGCATACCACAAAGCCTCTTCGCCATCAGTGTGACGATCTCTACTTGACAGATAAGGAAACTGAGGCCTGGGGATGTAAGGGACTTGCCCAAGTTAGTGAGAGAGCCAGACCCAAAACCAACACTACAGCCTGGACTGCTTCACTTCAGTGGTTTGTACCTACTGCAAGCTCCCTGACCGACGGGGAACAGAGAGCCTGATGTTGCTGCCCTAGGGGTGATGGGCATTGAGTAGGCATGGGGTCTGTCCTGGCCAGCAGAAGTCCCTGACACTGTTAGTGCCGGGCAGCGTGCACGCCCTGCACCCAGATAAACAAGAGTCCAGCTCCTGGCCTCATGGAGCCCCTGTGTGCCATGGTGAGACGGTGGGTTCTGCAAGAGTGCGCCACCTACATCTTACACAATCTCATCTCCCCTGCCAGTGCCCAGGCCCCAGGATGCAGGCGTTTGCCTCACTGGCCAGCTCTATGGGTGCCTTCACTTCAGAGGTCAGGCCCCCAACCCTCTGCAGAAGGACAGCTGGGCAAAGGGTTCCACCCACCAGAGCTGGACACCTGGCCCAGGCTGGACTAGTGAATTTCTCTCCTGGGTTACAGACGAGATGCCAGAAACTTCCTTCCCTCTAACTGTGGGTGCTAGAGGCAGCCCTCTGGGCCAGACCGGTGAGGAGACCCTGCAAGGCAGAAGGTCAGTGACAATGCCCCTGTCACATCTCTGACTGCAAGGAGAATCATCAACCAATGGCTTCAGCAGCTGAGCCGCAAAACCTATCACCAAGGTGTGTGCCTGAGGTGGCTGCACTCCCCGCAGGCTCCTTGAGGTCCAGGACAGACCTGCATTGTGGTCGGATAGCCTTGCCAGCCTGCCCTGGATCCCTCCCCATCTTCCCTCACAGCCGTGTTCCCTAATCAATCTCTTGCACATCTAATCCTGACTTGGCATCTGCTTCTCAGAGAAAGTGGATTCACTGCAAGTCCTGACCCTGCAGGCCAGTCCTGGCTGTGGACATTCATGGGCACCAGATCCAACCTAACCGGGACAGTGTACCAGTGGGCACCAGTCCCCATCAGGCCCAGGACCCATTCCTCCCTCCAGAGTAGCTGAGATTACAGGTATACATCACCATGCCTGGCTAATTCTTTGTATTTTTACTAGAGATGGGATTTCTCCATGCTGGTCAGGCTGGTCTCGAACTCCCGACCTCAGGTGATCTGCCCAGAGAATTCACATCAGAGAATTCACCTCTCCTGGGATGCAGGACTCATCTCTCTCTCCCTTCACCCCTGTAAGCCATCACCCTCTCAGACAAACCCAGTTCTGTCACTCTTTCCGCATACAGAGGTGAGCGTGTGGGCCTGGGGCAATGCGGAAGTCAAATAGAAAGAGCTGGTTATACATTCCTTCATGCCTGCCTTTTAGTATCCAGGAATTTATCAAATCCTGGATTTGTGCAAAGCACAGGGACAGCAGAACAGTCCAGGCGCTGCACAGGATTTGGAGACTGATGAAAAGTAAGGACTATGTTTGAACATTTGCACTCAGAGCTGTGTGATCTCAAACAAGTTACCTAGCCTCTCTGAGCTCTTGTTTCCCCAGCTGAAAAAGGGTTTTATGAGAAATGCATGTTAGGGAGCATGGGCTGACCATAGCGGACTTCTACAAATAGCCAGGGATGTGACTGTTACAGCTGTAGTTCCTCTGTCCTTGAAAGAGTGAGTCAGACAGTGATCTGGGTCTGACCCTTCATTCTGGGCACCCAGAGACCAGCCTCCCACACACAGCTCAGCAGCTGGGGCCATTGCACTGGGTAGTCACTTGGCCGCTGAAGATGGGCTGGCCGGGGGTGGGGGCGGGGGTCCACTAAGAGTCTGGCCCAAGGCTCTTATCTTCCTCCTCCACTGCCAGGCCTCCTTCCATGACAGCAGACCCTACTGAAGGAGGAGGCAGAGGGAAGGAGTGGGAACCAGGGCCTCGCAGAGGGATGCCTGGATGTCATGGGGGAAGGCTCAGTGTTTAGAAGGACCCAGATATAAAGCAAACATGGAGCCAGTTTTCAAGGAGGGGGAACAAAACAGGATATTTTCGACCCAAATTACCGGGGTAAACTCTAAGCTGTCTACATCCCAGCAGACATTTATAGACAAAGTTACCAGGAGGTTCAGAGGAAGGAGAGAACAGATCCAAGTGGGAAAATTCAGGAAGTCTTCCTGGAGAAGGTGGCATTTTAGCCACATCTTGAAAGGTGCTATGGGGGACTAAAGGAGAGGGTGGGACGCTCTGGGAAAAAAAAAATCCCAGCATAAGCAGAGGCTGGGAGATGGGAAGGATGGAGTAGGTCATCTGGAGTGATAGAGGAAAGAAGAGTGAAAAATGAGGCCACAGGGATTCTGGAGGGGCCTAAATGCCAAGGCCAGGAGTTTGATCTTTACTCTGTTCAGCAGAGGGGTGGCAGGATGAGATTCTGAGCAGAGAGGGATGCTCTCAAAGTGTATAAGCAAGATGGGTGGCCCAGAGCATTTTGGAACCCTAGGTGTCCCAGGCAAAGGCTCCAGAAAACTTTTTAGCAGCTTTTGCTCTATTTTAAAGGACCCTCACCTCCTTACCTGTGTTTTCATCAGGACTGAGAGTTAGCGAAGCTCTGCATTCTGTGTGTCATGAGCCTGTCATGCACCCACTGTGTAACCACTCCCAGTACACAGGCACACTCACACACACATGCACTCACAAACACACACCCTCAGAGGCCAAACAAAAACCTGCACCCAGTCTGAGGATGCATGGCCAATGTTGACCACGAGAGGCCGCCTCTGACACCCCCGCACAGGGCGAAGCTGAGACTGGGCTAAAGAATCAGCCCCAGGCAAAAGGGGCCTTTAAGACTCGCAGTGGCTCACGCCTGTAATCTCAGCACTTTGGGGGTGGAGGGGGGTGCGAATCACCTGAGGTCAGGAGTTCAAGACCAGCCTGGCCAACATGGTGAACTCTCGTCTCTACTAAAATTACAAAAAAATCAGCCAGGCTGTGGTGGTGGGCACTTGCGATCTCAGCTACTCAGGAGCCTGAGGCAGGAGAATCACTTGAACCTGGGAGGTGGAGGCTGCAGTGAGCCAAGATCGTGCCACTGCACTCTTGGCTGAGCAACAGAGTGAGACTCCGACACACACACACACACACACACACACACACACACACACAGGACAAGTCCACCTGCTTCATTTTACATGTGAAGAAACTGAGGCTCAGAGCAGGGGATGGCGTGGTCCCAAAGAGGGAGGTGGGCGTGGCCACCTTAACAGTTGGACATGGGCAGATGGCTCTTAAACTGCAATTTGAAAGTCAACAGAATTGAGAGCAAGGAAAAGGTGCCCCTGCATGCGAGCATTTTCACCACTGCTACCTCAAAAAGGATTTTCCTCATCACCTGCTACAATGCCCGCATTTCCACCAGCAGAGACTCACTCTTTTCGTTTAAAATCCATCTTATCCAACCAATCTCCTTGTAACTATATAAGCCCCATAAGGCTACAGGCCACAGCCTAGGGCCCTGCGGTGGGAGGGTCTGCACTGAGCACTGGGAATCCTGGGGAAGCCCGCAAGGAATCCGCTGTAACCCGGGAGCAGGAGAAATCAGCCTCCTTTTCCCATGAGTTTGCCCTTCCCTGTTCCTGGAACGCCCTTCCCTGTCTCTCCTGGTGAAGAAGCCCCATTCATCCTTCAACCTCCTATGCTAACTCCCTCGGGGAGACGTGCTGGTGGCCGGCTCACCACCCTGTTCTCCTCCGCAGCTCTTCAGACCCATCCCTGCCTAAGCTGCACCCACTCTGATTCAGGCGAGCCTCTGTTCCCAAAGCCTTGTCAGCCTCTGGGAGCTAGTCCCGGGCAGGGACTGTGAGCTCTTCATCGCCACACTCCAGCGGGTGCCCACTGCCCCATCAATGCTCTTGGAGTGGAGAGAACCAACATGGTGCCGGAGACTTGAGCCTAAAATCAGCAGACCAGTGTTCTTCTCATCACAGCTCTGTCATGAACTGCTGCAGGTAAGTCCCTTCCCCTCTCAGGTTTCTCTACATTTTTTTCTACTCCATAAGAAGAGTGGGCTAGAAATACCCGGAATCCCTCCTCATTATACATTCTGAGCCCGAGGTTTAACTCATAATGGCCTTCAGAAATGTCAGGTCTTACTAGCAGATAGTTTCCAAGGCCTGGAGTGCAGTTTTCACCATGTGGGATTGACATCTCCCATTCCTTGGACTACCCTCTGTAAACAGTAGGCAGCAAGAGCTCCTCAGTACTGCATGTGGAAGAGAGTTACACAGAAGTGTTTGGACTAGAGCAGCAATGAGGCTGCCAGTGTGGTGTTCTCAAATCCAGACCCTAAAAGGTAGAGGCCCTCCAGGAAGTATGAATTTGCATTTCCTGTGGTGTTTAGAAAGCCTTTGAAACTCCACAGTGGTAATAATGGACCATGAATGGTGATAGGCAGCCGGCAAGATTTTGGAGAACTTTCAGGACTCCTCAAACTTTGCTTGTAGATGCCGATGCCTCAGGCCGGCCTGGCCTCTCAGGCCTCAAACCCCTGCTGCCCAAGCCCCCAGCTCTCTCTGGGCCTTCCTGGGCTCCTGCCTCTTGGCAGAAGCATTGGTGCCGAGGTCACACGCTTTCTTTAAATAAACCCAAGCCAGGCACCGCCTAATGATGCACTCTGGATGATGTCTGGAAATGGGACCTGGCTTTCCAGCCTTTGTCTGCAAGGCCACTGGGTTGAAGGGATTGGCAGTGAGGGTGGAGCTCAGGAGACCTGCCAGCTGCCAGCCCAAGGGTCTGTGTTTGGGCAACATCAGGGAAAAGACTCGTGGAGCCAAACAGAGCAAACTGGTCTCCAGCTCACAGGGCCTGCTAGGTTGCTTTGCCAAACAGCTGGGCCTTGAGTGGGCAGGGGCTCACAGGCATGCACGCTTCAAAAGCCCCAAATTCTTCCTCCTCCTCCTCCTCCTCATCTCCTTCTCCCCTCAAACACAGATGTTTTTCAGGCATGTGCGGAGCCAGGACGCTCAGACCTGGTGCCCACCCACGCCATCAGACAAGTCACCCCTTTTCTGGCCTTCAATTACCCTATTGGTCAAATAGAGACAAGAATTGCTCCCCCAGCAACCACATTGGAACCCCCTATGGTCTTCCAAGCTTCTGAGCTTTCACCGATGCTATTCCCCGCACACCCACCCCTCTGCCCTCCCCCAGGCTGCCAGTGCCAAGATCCGCTCTCCTAACTCAGCCTCGGGGCCTCCCAGCACGCCTCACTCTCTCTGTCTTTGTTGTGCTTAATTTGGGGGATGGGGGTGAAGTGAGCTCTCTGAGCAGGATTCCCACACAACCCTCCTGAGCAGAGAGATTCATTACAGTGTCATTTGCAATAGAATAAAATTAGAATTTAAATGGTTGCAATTAGGGAATAATAGTTCTAATAATAATGACAGTGTCTGATACTTTTTTATTTTTTGAGACGGAGTCTCACTCGGTCACCCAGGCTGGAGTGCAGTGGTGTGGTCTTGGCTCACTGCAACCTTCACCTCTTGGGTTCAAGAGATTCTCCTGCCTCAGCCTTCCAAGCAGCTGGGATTACAGGCACCCACTACCACACCCGGCTAATTTTTGTATTTTTAGTAGAGACGGGGTTTCACCATGTTGGCCAGGCTGGTCTCAAACTCCTGACCTCAGGTAATCCGCCCACCTCGGCCTCCCAAAGTGATGGGATTACAGGTGTGAGCCACCGCACCAGGCCTCGTCTGACACTTTCTGAGTGCTTCCCACACTCACACCATATTGAACCCTAACGCAACTTATAAAGGAGGTATATTATTATCGACCATTTTACAGAGGAGAAAACTAAGGCACAGAGAGTTTTAATGGTGGGGCTGGGATATGATACATTCATTTTGTGGCATTTTTATGTGATCATTTACAATTGTGATGTACATAAGTTTAATGTCATGAAGAAATATGTGTGTTATAATGTTAAAGAGGCATGTATGCATAGGTATATCTACACTGTATAAAATAAAATATGTTTTTAAAAGTTGAATAAAAATACACCAAAATGTCCACGGCGGTTTCCTCCATGCAATGAGTTAATGGAGAATTTCTAATTTTTTTTTTTGTACTGCTCTGTATTTTCTGCATCTTCTACAATAAGCAAGTGTTCTTTTAAACCATGAAAAGAAGCAGGTATCATCTATTGCCTTTGAGGCATTTGGGAGTAGAAATTCAGACCCAAGTTAGGTCTGAAGAGAGTGCAAAGGGTAAAGAAACCTTGATCTTGAGAGTGCTCTTCCAAGCTCTTCTCTGACTTGGCTTCCTGGGCTGAGAGGCTGTTTCAGCCACACAGGATTCATTCATTCATTCATTCATTCACTTACTCACTGATCACATGCCCAGCATGTTGGGGGATACAGAGACAACCAGCCTTGTTTCCAGTCCTCTCTGAGCTCAGACTGGGTGACGCTGAGGGCCCGAGCAGGGAAGGACAGGGGCAGCGTGGTCACTGGGCAGCAGGAGAGGGGTCAGAGGCAGAAAGGACAGGACGAGGAAGGGTTGGGAGGAGGTGCCTGCAGGATCATCCAAGGTTCTGACTTGGGCTGTGTATGTCAGCAGAGGCTCTCACGGTCACCCTGTTCATGGCTACATCCCCAGAATAAATGAATAAATAATCGAACAAACAAACAGAGGAAAAAAGAAGGCAAATGACGGACTGCAGAAAACACCAGCAATCTGTATCACAGACAAAGCACGAAAGTCTCTAGTGAATGGCTTCTAAAAGTAGAGAAGGAAAAAACAAACACCTTCCTAGAAAAATGGGCTAAAACTATTAACAGACAATTCACAAAGAAATGCAAATGGCTCATAACCCTGTGAAAATATGATTAACATTGCTCAAACAAAAGAAATGCAAATTAAAACTACTCAGAGATACCATTTCCTACCTATCAGATTGGCAAAAGTCCAAAAGTTTGGCAATGCGTTCTGCTGGCACTCCCAGCCAGAGCTGATGGGAATGTAACATGAGGCAGCCCCTCTGCAGGGAAATTTGGCAATAGCTAGCAAAATGGCGTGTACATTCGACCTGTGATTCAAGAGTCCCATTGCTGGGAATCTACCCTAGAGAGACATTAGCAAAAATACCGAAAGACGTAAGCACAGGCTTTTAATTGCAATTCAATTTGTAATAGCTAAAGGATGGGAGCAAGGACAATGTCCATCAGCAGAGGGCTGTGGTTATCAGCACAATGGAAAACTTGGTGGCTGTCAAGGGGACTGAGGACAATCTTGGCCGACTCCTGGGGAGAGACAGCTGGGGTGGGATGGACAGCAAATACAGCAAGGGTCAGGGAAGTGTAATTGCATGCTGATCTTTACCCAGAAGGAAGGCAGAGCCAAGTGTGGTGGCATACACCTGTAGTCCCAGCTACTCGAGGTTGAGGCAGGAAGATTGTTGCAATTTAGGATTTCAAGTCCAGCCTGGGCAACATAGTGAGTCCCTCGTCTCAAAAAAAAAAAAGAGACTTAGCCAGGCACAGTGGCTCATGCTTGTAATTCCAGCACTTTAGGAGGCCAAGGCCGGCAGATCACGAGGTCAAGAGATTAAGACCATCCTGGCCAACATGGTGAAACTCTGTCTCTACTTAAAAAAAAAACAAAAACAAAAAAATGAGCTGGGCATGGTGGTGCATGCCTGTAATCCCAGCTACTCAGGAGACTGAGGCAGAAGAGTCACTTGAACCTAGGAGGCAGAAGTTGCAGTGAGCCAAAATTGTGCCACTGCACTCCAGCCTGGTAACAGAGTGAGACGCTATCTCAAAAAAAAAGAAAAAGAAAAAGAAGGAGAGAGATCCAAAATGGCCACGTAGCAGCAGCTCAGGATTGTAGCTCCCAGTGAAAGTGCAGAGAGCGAGTGGATGCCGCAATTGCAGACAAATTTTTGATGCCCACATACTGGGAGATTCCCGGCAAAGGAGCCACACGGGTCGCCAGCACGACTCTTTTGGCCGGCTTGGTGCTTCTCAGTGCAGAGTATACGGGACTGGGTGCCCTTTTAGTCGGGCTCGGCGGGTCCCATCCCCACAAGGAGAACAGCAATTGGAAGCACTGAGGACTGAGAGCAAGCACAGCTGAACCCGGGAAGGCCCAGCTCTGTGGGGAAGGGGCACCCGCCAAAGGAAAACTAAGAAACAGAAAAAACTTCATCACCAACAAGCCGGACGTCCACTCAGAGACCCAATCTGAAAGTCAGCAATTACAAAGATGACAGGTGGATAAATCGATAAAAATGGGAAGAAACCAGTGCAAAAAGGCTGAGAATACCCGAAATCAGAATGCCTCTCCTCCTACAGGGGATCGCAGCTCCTCATCAGCAAGAGAACAAGGCTTGACGGAGGATGAGTGTGATGAACTCACAGAATCAGGCTTCAGAAGGTGGATAATAAGAAACTTCTGTGAGCTAAAAGAACATGTTCTAACCCAATGCAAAGAAACTAAGAACGTTGAAAGAAGATTTGACAAAATGCTAACAAGAATGGACAACTTAGAGAAAAATATAAGTGAATTGATGGAGCTGAAAAACACAAAACGAGAACTTCACGAAGCATGCAGAAGTTTCAACAGCCGAATTGACCAAACAGAAGAAAGGATATCAGAGGGCGAAGATCAACTCAATGAAATAAAACAAGGAGGCAAGATGACAGAAAAAAGGGTAAAAAAGAATGAACAAAGTCTCCAAGAAATATGGGACTATGTGAAAAGACCTAATCTACGTTTGATAGGTGTACCTGAATGTGACGAAGAGAATGAATCCAAGCTGGAAAATACTCTTCAGGATATTATCCAGGAAAACTTCCCCAACCTAGCAAGGCAGGCCAATATTCAAGTC